>JABUQX010004411.1:10000-42209 GCA_015478945.1 Trachelipus rathkii | reverse complement strand
GATACGTGCGGCCAACGTCAGCGGTCGCACGAGATAGAGGGTCAATAGGAGTTTGGAAAGTAAGGGGACCAGTTTATTAGGTTCTAGCTAGACTCAACCCTAATCCAATAAGAAAGGGTGGAGCCGGAAGCCCCCCCCCCAAAAGGGGGGAACAGTACTCCATTACAAGGGGCGAAAAGGGCCCTTATAATAAACTGGAGCAAACTCTGCAGAGGAAAAAAAATTCCCGGAACCTGAACAAACTGTCCCAGTTTCTTTGAGCCCACCTAGGCCGCAAATCAATTGATCTAAAATATCGAAGGGTTTCCAAGGACAATTTATTGTTTATGTGTAAACCAAGAATATTTGCTATTTACAGGTAGGAGGAGACACGTAGAGACGAGGCCGTCGGGAAAGAAATAGGAAAGTTGGAAGGTTCTTGAGAGGGAGATGTAGAGTAGTTGAGTTTTTAAAGAGAGTTGAATTTTACGAGGTTGCGTTGACCCCACCGGGAAACAATCCATCCAGATCGGACGAAGGATAGAAATCGGGAAAAGCTGAAGACGAGAAGGACAACCTAAGAAGCAAAGAGGGAGGCAGATTGAATGTGGAGTAGAAGATGGAGGGTAGAGGTTCCATCGGCATAAGAGTGAAAACAGAGTTGAATACAGCGCTGAGAGTCAGTGATGAAAATAGGATCATAAGAAAGTTCGGAGATAACGGAACCTTGCAGGAAACACCACCAATTTAACAGGAATAGAGGGGAAAAGGTCGGCTACCATCACGAGTGCTGATATTAGAGCGATCGGAAGAGAAAAACTAGGACAAGAGAAGCAAAGAAAGGGGAGGAACCCAAGGAATGGGAGCTTAGAGGAGAGCAGTGACGCGTTGCCATACCCCTGGTCAAAAGCTTTTGAATTGTTTCAAAGCGCCCACACGCAAGATCCCCATGTCCCTAGAGGGCAGAAGGACACATAAATCAAGTGAGATAGGAAGTATGTCACCAGTGAACTCGAGGCGTCGAAAAACATACTGATGATCTGAAAGAAGGGAATGGTACTCCAGATGATCCAGGAAAGAGAGTTAAGAAGAGTTCAAGATTTAGATAGAATACAAGTGAGATATAGGGCGTAGTTAGAAGGATTCAGAACGGGCTTACCTTTTTG
Organism: Trachelipus rathkii; assembly: GCA_015478945.1. NCBI lineage: Eukaryota > Metazoa > Arthropoda > Malacostraca > Isopoda > Trachelipodidae > Trachelipus > Trachelipus rathkii. The sequence goes on along the minus strand of JABUQX010004411.1, from coordinate 41,064 downwards.
TTGCGGGATCGGTGACATGTGGCGCGCTTTCCAGCCCACTGAGGAAAGTATTAGTATTAAAGGCATAGGAGAGTAGAGATTGAACAGACAGGCGCCAGTCAGAAGCAAAAACTCACTCTCATAACCAATACTTAGGTTGCCCCACTAGCCTTCCTGACGTGCATAGATCTCCCAGATCCCATGCACCCACGTCATGTGTAATTCACAGGTAATGACATGGGAAACCTTGAGAGGAGAAGAGTGGAGGGAAAAAGAGAGAGGAAAAGTTCCAGGGGTAGAGATTAGATGAAAAGGAGGCCAAGAGATTGGCCTTTTCAGAAAGGAGAGTTAGCAACATAAACCGTCAGAAAGCCAAAAGGGGAGGGAAGGCAGATTTACAAAAAGTTGTTAGAGATGTTGGCAAGGGGCCAGAAAATTTTTATCAGTAGGAAAACGCAGAAGCAGGTTGTCGCACTTCTTTTAGTGAAAGGCGCTTAGCCGGTCGAATAGTATCCCCTGGCAAACGATTCCGAGGCAGAAGAAAATTTTAGTTAAGAGTTGATAGAGAACGAGAGTTTTTCTATGGGCCCGATACCAAGGGGTCTCGTCTGCCTTAATGGCGCGGCGGAGAACAAGCTTCATCCGAACCATGGAATTTTGGGGAGAAAAAGATTAGGAAGAGGAAATTTTGAACCTTGCTCAATCCCATCGGTGAAAAAATTACGGCCCCCCACCCTTTTTCAGCCGGTGGGACCGAAGCATCCCCGGAGTACAAAAGGCAGGGATTCATTTCCAAGATTAGGTTAAGCCAAAACAACAAACCGGGCAATTCCCCCCAATTAAGCCCGATAAATTGCCAGAAAATACGGTTTAGGGCATGGGTGAAGCTGCTGAGGAAATGTATAATTAAGAGCTTAGCAAGATTGGTTGGTCAAGAGTTACCAATAGGAGCGGAGAAATGGTGTATTTAAAACGAGAACGAAGTAGTGGGTTGAAAACATAAGTCAAGGCGTATTCGAAGAATTGGTAGGACGATCTGGAATATGTGTAGGTTCCTATATTAACTGTTCCACATCGTTGAGAATATGGAATGTTTTGGCCTCCTCCCCCGGCCTTTACAATCAGTGGTGAGAGGCAGAGCCCAAACCAGCTCAGTGTGGTGTACGTTGAATCCCCCTAAAAGAGGATCCAGCAATTTGGAGGGAAGAAGTACAAGTCTCATGAGAAAGTTTAGTAAATAGTCAAAAAAAAGTTTGAAAATCTCATCGTAGACATTAGAGGTATACTAGGAAGCAGTAGGCCAGAAACACAATAGGGATAAGATCTAGTATAGGGAGAAAATTTTTAAAGCCACAAGAACATCCGAAAATAGGCGCGAGCAAGATTCTCCGAGCCGTGATACAGGTAAGGTATTTTTAATGTATATATTTATGAAAATGCCACAGACACCACCATTTAGGAAGAAATTATAGAAAAATATATAGTTAGAGATATTAAGTTATTTGAGAAAGGATCCCGGCCAACTGTGGTCTCAGACAATAATAAAATGTAGTTTGGAAGAGTTGCAGATTCGATATTCCACAGATTCGTGCGATTAGGCACCGCAGGCCCGAACGTTAGCAAAAGTCCAAGAGAACCCCCGCCTGACCGCCCACCCCCACAATCTTATACTTCACCCTGTCATCGATTGCAGCGCCCTCGCACCAAAAAACAAAACCACAACAAACTCTAAATAGTTTAAAAATTTTTTCGAAATGTTTTCACCACACTCTACTCACACACCACACCCTAGCACACACACACACAAACAACACACGCACACAAGCGATGCGTTGACAAACTAATGTTATAACCTAAACCAATGTTAGAAAACAAAAAAAAAAAAAAAATATATAAAAGTATTCCCTTAATGTGGTTATGTAAAACTGGTAATTATTGAGTTTATCCCTATTCCAAACCATTATCCCAGCACCAATTAATATATAACACAAAATAGTCCGATATGTAGAATGTTAAAATAGTTTATAAAAAATTTACGTGTTACTCAACCACAATATACCATTGACACTAGCAACACAAAAACCACCCACTATATATAACAGCGATCGTTTACTAACCCAGTTATAACTATATATAAACTAATGTTAGAAAAAAAAAAAATTATAATTAACAAAGTTATCCCAAGATGTGAGGATGGTAAAACTGATATTAGTAAAACCTAATAACTTTACGTGTGATTTAATATTAATTAAATAGAAACATCAAAAATGTTGCTAAAAATCCTCTTCTTTGCTAACTTTTCATTAAGAATATAAAAAATCAAACCAAAACTTAGTTAAATTCCAGATAGGTAAAAAGTTTTCAATCACAAAAAAGTAACATTAACATCACCGTGGCAAACAATCCAAAATCATTAAAAACAAAAGGCCAAAATCGAACAAATTGAAATTCAAATTAAAACTTAAGAACTTTATAAAAAACTAAAAAGTTAAATTAATTCATTAAAAAAAAAAAAAAAGAAACGACGAAACAAAAACAACTCACATCAGTAAATCAAACTATCAAAACTATCAACCCTTCTCTTAACATTGGAAATTGTCAAAGAATAAATATTGAGAAGAGGAAAGGTGATGTATGTATTTAGAAAGGGGCAAATTTGATTTTGCTGCGCGAGCTGTGACAAACAGTCATGAAAGGAAAAGTAAAATGAAGGTTGTGTATGAAATAGTTTTGTGTGGTGGTGGAAAGGATGAGAGCAAGAGGGAAAGGGAAGTTGGCAAATTCTTGGATGATGGTGACTTGTGTACGACTTATGGTTAGATTTCGTGAGTGAGCAGTACTAGAATTTTAATGATTAATTCAAGTTTGAAAAGGTCCAAATATGTGTGTTTGTGACATATGGTCCATCTTAGGGGAGGAGAGTGCGATTTTTTCTGGGATAAATCTGAATGGATGTTTTGGATGGGGCGAGTAGAAGCTTCAGATTGATGTGTTGGGACCTTAAATGGTTGGTTAGGTGATCAAAAAAGAAATTATAACAGGTGGCTCTGGGGTGCAGGGAGAAAATGAGAATTAGGGAAGGTGGGGTGATTTTCTTGTGAGGAGAAGAGTATGTAGTAGTGAACTTTCTTTTAAGCACAAGAGTATCATAAGTTATGCTAGCAGTGGTGTCAGTAGAGAGTCGTATCGAAGTGGAAAAGTCCTGTGATTGATTTGGTTGTGAAATAGTTGGAAGTTTGTGTTGATGTTGTAATCCAGTGAGGGGGTTAGGGAATGAGTATTTCGGATCCCAGTATGTTGTTTTAGAGTAAAAATTAATATAAGTGAGGATTGGGGGTTAGAGGAGAAAAGGTCATTTAAAACCGTCGACCTTAATCTTCGCAAACTCGGCGAGGCTAGACATACGCCGGTCGGTAGCATTAATGGTTCACAACCCAAGTTAGCGCATCTCGACTAGAAAACTGTTGTTGGTAATACAGGATAAGTATTTATGAACTAGCGTACCGTGACATGGTAATATTGCAGACTTAGTTAAGTAAGGTTGGATCGCAGAACAAGTTATCGTGAAACTGAAGCCACAAACTTGATCTGGACCTCGATATGAAATGACAGAGTGTACAAGTAGTCGAGTTCTGCCTTTGTGAGTCTTAGCGCAAAAAGAAGTGATCGGATGTGCTTAAAGTAGGGATAGTAAAAGAAATAAGTTAACAGTGCCAGTTCTTACGTAACTGGAGTTTTACGTTCGACCAGTGGGAATCTCCGCCAAGCGGACAGACCAAACCCCGAACGTTACAAGAAAACAATGATCATCCATAATGCCAGGTTCACTAGTCTTAGACTTTCCGGTTGGTTTGATAAACACGAGTATGGGAGGTGAATCCAATGTAAAATGGTCTAATACTTTTGTTTTACGTGGTTAAATCTAGTGTGGAAATTGAACTGGGGGTCAGGACAAAAACTTTCATAAATGGCAAAGCAGGATAAATTTATTTGTTGAAACTATATTGGCGAAGATATTAAAGAGGAGACAAAGAAGTATTTAAGTCCGTTGCATTACAGAGCAGAGATTATAGTATTACTAATCTAAATGATGAAATATGATAGACTATGATAGGGTCTACGTTTCACTCACTGTTCTCCCTTTCTGTGTCACAAACTTTAAATCCAATTCAGAATACTTACATTTATCTCTTTCTCTCTCTTCATTTTTCTCATTATTTCTCATAAATATTCTCTCCAATCTTGTTATAGTAGTCATTACGTAAAAGAGTTAATGCTATTATCTGCCGTTGCCAATGGTTGTTAATTGGCCTTAATCATGACGGTACCATATAATCTCTGTGGCAAAAACCCATCATTCATTTTTTCATTAGAAAAGTATATGACTCGCCTCATATATAAAAGAGTGATATTGTAGGTTATTCAAAGATATTAAGGAAATTATGTTTTGGCAGACAGTGATCTGTGGGGGGAAAAAATGATTTCCCGACAACAGATACTTTTTCATTTTTAGATTTGTTTGCTATCTTTATTTTTTATCATCCATTATTTCTGTATTCTTGCTTTACGATGATATTTAAATAGAATGAAAGATGAAATAATTGGGAACCCAATGCTGAATAAGAATAATTAGGTAACGCGGATTCAAATAAATGTTCTTATCCAAAAAAAGAAAAGTTGGAGCTCTCCTTATCTCCGGAAGTTCAAAATAAATAATAGAAACAGTTCTTATATTATGTTTTTGTATTTTTTTCTATATTATATTTTAAAATATATATATCAAACTATCAAAATTTACTCGGGATACCCACCACATGGAAAGTGTATTTAAAATGAAATGATTAATTAAAAAAGCATATCTTGTCTTCTGAGGATATTTCTTTAACTGATTAATAGATGATCGCACCCAACGAACGTGCTCAGGGGATCATAAAGAATTCTAAAATATGAGACAAGAATTGCTTGTGAGCATAACTCTTACTGAAGAGGCACTCAACTGTCCTCGAGTTCTCAGGGGCAACTCTCTAAAACAATAACGACCTCCCAATAACTTTACCCATCACATTTGATTGCGTCTAAATGTAATTACCCGGTAAACAACATAAACAATTACTACGAGGAAAATAAACAGGTATTTTTTGACAATGTCACATGCCAAACACTACATACCATCAGGTGTAGCTGGTAAATAATAGAGCCTCAAAAAAGCTGGGAATTTCGGAGTTCAGATTGCATGAGGTCAAGTGGGTGATGAATTTTTTTCTCTGCTCAGATATCCAGTTAGATAAAGTTCTCATTTGCGGCCCCTGTATATGGGATGTACTGTTCCCACATTGGGTGGATCCGGTGTTCCAGCCCTCTTTTGGATTGCTAGATCCACAATATGCTCCTGACTGTTCTCTCCTTGACCTCTTATTCTCTTTCGTCGTTGAGTAGGTGCCTATGTGATCTGGGCTGTCTGTAGGGGGATATATATACCACGGCAAGGTAGCTCGCGTGAATTGACCTCTCAGCATTCCATCCACCACTGCGTCGCAACGTCGCCGGCCCCGGGGGGACAGCAAGAGGTGCCTGGGCTCGTCATGATGAAAATTGTGGGTTAAGTATGGGAGATTCTAAGTCGACTCGTGGTGTGTTGGGGGGTACCTCCTTCTTTCAGGCTCACATCTGTTTTATGGAACTTGCCTTCTTATTAGTTTTGCCCCGCAGTTAGGTTATGTAATCTTTCACATATTTATCCAAACCCCACAGTCCCACCGTCTGGCGACCACCTGAAGGAATCGTGGTTCCCAGGCAAGACTGGACTGGCTGTGTACTTAAGGTCATTTATTTTAATTAATTATATGTTTTTCATTTTTACGCAATTTTTAATTTATTTATTGTTAATTTATTTTAATCCTTTTTTTTTTTTTGCCCCCTCCTTTTAGAATAAGCGGCATTGCCTGTGTGAATGCGTTGACAAGAGGACAGACAGAACATTAACACAAAAGAACAAAAAAAAACTTGAATTTACACGGTTTAATATAAAGTAGACTTCATTTTTCGGTATAAAAAAAAAAGAAAAATCGTGTATGAAAGACATTATTAATGTAAGTATGTTTAGAATGTAATTTGGCATACATTATGTGCTTACAGCTATTAGTAAATGAGAAGAGCTGAAAATAAATTGCATATTTTTATTGATTTTTCCCAATTTCAAAAAAATTAAAAAAAATTTGATATATTTAAATCCTAATCTCCTTAGTAGAAATTAGAATCTTACCAAATATGAGGAAAATAAAGTTCCCAAGAAATTGGGGCAATATTTTTAATCTAGACCTTTCCAAATTGATTGAAACGAATTTCCAATTACCTTTGAAGAGCGAGTCTGAAGCTCATTTTTTCTCTGCTCCAAATTTTCTCTTGATACAAACAAGGAAGTGTAACATCAAATCTTTATATTTATATATTTAAATATACAGTATAATTATATATTTGTATTAAAAAAATTGGTGGACGTCGAATTTTGAATATTGAAGCTAATTTTAAGCCGATTCTCTATTTGGTTCTGGTTGCTTAACTGATGTCTCACTGTAATAATGTATGACATATGAGAATAAGAGTAGTTTATTATTAGTTATATTATCCTTGATTGAATAAACCATATTATTATACCCGAAGATTTAAAGACTAATTCTTTTAACTCGAAGATGACTCAAAAATTATTAATGTAACAGTCCTCCCTGTTCAAATATTTAATTGCATATGCAATAACAAGCTTATTTTGTCAAGTGTTAATTTAGTATTTTTCATTTTCAGAGATATACTGTAATATTATCCAGCATAAAATTTTTAGAAATCGCTTGTATTTTGGTGTCAACCTATATTTACTATTAGTAGGCCCATATCCTCCATTGCAGTTTGGATGTACACTGAACAAAAAATAATATTGGCGTTCATTTTTAATGTATATTATTATTATTATTATTATTATTATTATTATTATTATTATTATTATTATTATTATTATTATTATTATTATTATTATTATTATTATTATTCGAAGTATCTATTCCTCTATCGTTTATTATGCATTCTTTACTATTATTTCGAGTGCCCTCAACAGATATATATTGGTCTGAACAGAGATATTTAAGCCGTTATGTTCAAATTCTGCTAAGCACAGTTACATTCAGCGTATAGATACACCTATACTCCTCCTCTTCTCTCTCATACTCTCTCTCTCTCCAGGGCAACTACATGTTATATCACTACGTACGGTGCAACTAGCTACTACCTCACCGGTACAGCCAGAGACTTATATATATAGTATAGGATCAGTACAATTAATAAGTAGGCTATAAGACGTAGTATTATAAAGCGGCTATATATACCTATCATATAGGGGCTAGGTATAATTACTATCACTCACGTTTAGGGCGCATATCAGTGAGTAGTGATGTAGATATACGTTATGACGATATGTATTATACTCAGGTGGATATAAATATATAATTAATATATAATATATATAAAATATATATATTATATCTTGATATATATCATCGGTAGTAGTGAGTATAGGGAAAAAGGAGAAAATATATAATAAGATATATAATATAATATTATATATTTATTAGAGTAGCATATATATATATTAATATGGTGTTTTTCGAGGGTGCGTGTATACTATAATATATTAATAAGCTTAACACTACTAATAGTATAATAATAATAATAGGTTAGTTAGTCCTATACTAAACGACGAACAGACAGTAACATAAGGCGGGAAGCCGCAAACCCCTAGATTAGAGTGAACATATAATAATTAGTATACTCACTATATATATATGGCCTAGAACCTACCTCTATGTATAAGGGGCAACGATAATTAAATTGTATGTGTAAACGTGCAGGAAACTCGACCAAAGTTAAGGTCTCAAAAATGCTAGGGAGAAAAATAACGAAAAGTATGGAATACAGTTAAAGATAGACATCCACACTCTCATACTAATTACTAAGAAAAAACAGCAAATGTTCATTATAAAATAAATACAAAACGTTTAATTTGTTACAATGAGCTCACTGTATATATTATAGATAGGAAAAAGTAATAGTATATAATAATCAACTAGTATATAATGTATATAAGGATGGGAGTTATAGGAATATAAATATAGTAAACCCCAGAGGATAATAAGGGGAATTAGTATATAACTATAAGTAGTTATTGACTCTTCATAATAATAACAGAGAAATGAACCGAGTTACTGAACATTTAAATTTCATGACCTGGTGTTGAGTAATCATTACACTGTGTACACGATTTATCGATATGGCAATCAATAATAATAGTACTCCATAATACATCAAAATGTAAGGTCGATAAAACGTCCCCGGGGTAAAAAATGGGGTGGAAAGTGTGGCCGTGATAAATGATATCCCCGAGTTAAGATTAGAAAATAGCCCACAGGAAAACTATAAGCCGATTGACATTATTTACCAAAAACGGATGGAGTGCAAATTATTTTGAAAAAATTCCTGTTAAAAGCGCATTGGACAGAAATATCTTAATATCGGGTGCAATAGATGTCTATCACTCTAACGGACCATTTACAATTTGGCCTTTAAGGAAAAACAATAGCATCTACAAACTGGGCCCCGTTGGTCTATGTATGACGGAAAAAATAATAATATCCGCAAAATAGTAGAACACAAGATAAACCATCTGCGCAATTACTTTTATTTGGATCTAATTCAAAAAGCATTATAGACTCTCCCACAATAGATCAATCGTATACTTCTGAAGCAAAAATGATATAGAAATCGGGAATTTCACAGGGAAAAATACACATACAATGGTTTAAAAACATTAATCATAAGATGGAGATCAGCAAAGTACTCATCAAACCATTGGATGAAATTACGCATACCGGTAAAAACTGCAAATAAATAATGTGGGAGGTGTTCCACAAGATCTATATGTGGCCTTACTCACTCCTTACTCTTAAGGCGGTAATACTTAGGAGTGACAAATAAATTTAAACTCACACGACTCTTTCCCACTCGGTCGCTATTGGCCGATGACATATCATATTGTAATATGTAGTGATAAAGATCCAGAAACAATAAACCTACCACGAGAAGAATAAGATAGACACATTAAATAGATTGCACATGGAATACGATTACACAAACTTACAACGAAATGGTACAAAAACTTAAAAATGCCTATATAGCAATAACCAACATAATATAACTGTGGGATAATAATGCACATAAAAATAAAGCACACGGTAGATTTTAGTTTGACAAAAAAAATCGAGTTCGGAATATGAAACTAATTTTGGTGAGGTAAAATATTATAGATGAAAATATGAACTGATTGTATTGAACATCCATGGTGTTAAACAAGATTAGTGGAGCTAAACCTAGCCAAAAGTACATCGTGTAAAGCCAGGGCATAATACTTCTTGATCACACAGTGTAGGGCAAAGGGAGGGAGAAAATTCCGTCAACTGCTCTAGTATATGCTTGAAAAAGTAGGTAGTCCTATATAATGCTTTCATGGGTGCGAGTGGCCACTTTTACTTGTATAGTCTACAAGCCAGACTCACCTAAACGGAGCCACCCTTAAGCAAAGAGTAATACTCCAGTTAATCTCAGATCGGCTTACCTCACGTATGCCAAAAACGTTTTGATGAGCCAGACTCCTGGAAGCGCTCGCTTAGAAGCCTCTACTATAGAATATACCCAAACACCTTTAATATTGACAAAACTTAAAATTCTGCAGTTCGAAGATCTGTTAAAGCTGTCTCTTTTAAAAGAGCAGGCATAAGAATACATACATTAATAAATTCATACAACTTATTGTTAAATAATTTATCAAAATAATCAAACACCGAAGACAGTCAGGTTGCCCAGGCTGACGAAAATGCGCATCAGCATGATCAACCCCCTTTATAGTGATTAGAAAAGCTAACAAGCAGCTAGCGATAAAGGCTGCCAAAACTTTTTTTAACGGATTACCGCAGTATCTTAAAATGAAGAATCTTTAAAAGCATTTACATTAAAGTGAAAAAACGTTTTTTGGAATAAAGTACTAATATATTCATTATGATTATGTCATTATATTATTCGGATATATTATTAATATTTCTTCTCTTCTTTTATTTTAATAATTTTATTAAAGTATTGGATTATTATTATATATATGTAATTATTAATTATATATATAAAGTGTGATGTCAAGTCAATTAAATGGGCTTCAAATCAATTATTGAAATATTGTTTGGAGGGATAATTAGAGTATTATTTTTACAGGAAATTTTTAATAGTTAAGATAATTTGGTTCATATATTATTATGTAATTCGCGAGATCTCAGTGATATTAGTCTAATAGTAAGATCAACTCATCATGACTATTGATATATATATGATTACTGGTTGAGTATATATTTGGAGAGACAAAGGTGTGAATTGAAATATATCAAAGAGGATTTTACTGTTGTGTGAAAGATGTTGGATAGATTGAAAGATAGGGGAAGGGACGAGTTTTTTGGCGTTGTACTATATTTTTCTTACTTAATATATTATATTATTGTTTATCACCACGTTATTTATTATTATTATTATTTTATTAGATTATTATTATTATATAGATTATTATTATTAATTATTAACATTGTGTAATTAATTATTATTATTATTCATCATTTAGTTATTGCATATATTATTATTGTATATAACTACATATGAATGTACCGTTACAAATGGTCAAAATAAATTAACGTCTCAACAAAATTGTTTGTATTTTTTCTAATTTAAACATTATTTCTTCTTTCTTTCAAAGGGGCTTGTGGGCTGGTCTGATTTTGGCCCAAGGCACTTATTACGCCTCGTAAGTATGCTAACACAAGCCTTTTTTGCGGATAGTTCTTGATATTTTTCATCAAATTTGTCAAAGCGGCCCACGGAATCATAGAAAGCCAGAGAGAAGAACGGCTTTGAGCTTTGCGGAAGAATGAAACGGGGACGCCGAAACACGTGTCCGTGGGCGCGGGGTGGGCGGGAAATGCAAAGGCGTGGTGTGGCAAAAATGCGGGCCATGGAATGAATATATTATAATAATAATTCTCCTCCATATGTTGTGATTTATTCTCGACTAATTATTAAATACTATAGTATTAATTATGTGATGGGCTCCCAATTAATTATTATGGTTATTATAAAAATTATTATATCTTTTCAAAATTAGAGATGTCCATGTCCCATCTATTTATTTGTAATATATTATTTATTATTATTGTTACTCTGTTACATATTCATATTGAATATTATTATTATTATTATTATCATTATGAGACTTCATTCCCATAATTATTAATTAATTATATATCCTAATATATTATGTATTATTCAATATAGTTAGATAGTCCATTATTAATTATTATGTATTTATTTAAATCCGGGGCACACTTTTGAGAGCATTGTGAATAAATTAAGTAGTGTATCTGACCAGGAAGAATATATTTTCAAGATTTTACAGATAAGGCTAAAGGTAAATAGTGGTAACCACAAAAAATTTCAATTTTAAGAAAACAATTGTTACTCAATGAACTATAGGGGTTTCAATGTGTATATTCAATTTTTTGATTATTATTAATACTAGACGGAGTTATATATAATAATATTTCGCTCTCATCTCCATTATTATTATTATTATTATTATTATTATTATAATTATTATTTATTATTAATTATTATTAGTTAATAAAATATTATAGTATATGTATTATTGTTATTATATATGTAAATTGTATCATCATTAATTATTATTACTTTAGTTAATGTTAATATATTTAATTATTATTATTATTAATAATATTATTATATTATTATTATTATTTAAATGTCTTGTGCTTTGAGTCTGCATTATCATTTTCTTTTTATTATTATTATATATTATAAGTATGATTTAGTACTATATATTAAATATATTATATAATTGTATAATATATTATAATTATATATTATTATTATTATTATGTATTATTATTATTAATAATAATTATATAATATTGTAATTGTAATTTTGTAAAATTAGATAAATTTATATTAAGTATAGTAATTGTAATTGTAATTGTAATTGATAGTATGTGAGGATTGTAGTATTGGAATAAATTAGAGTTTTACTCGCAACTAATAAGTGATGTTATTATTCATTATTGATTTGGAATATAATAATTATTAATTTTATTTTATTATTAGTATTAAAGTAGGGTTATTAATTATTATTATTATATATGGTATTGTATATTATATATTATTTAATTATATATGATTATGTATTATTGATTATTATTATTATTATATTATTATCATATTACTATATAATATATATATGTAATAATATATATTAATAAATTATTAATATAAAATTGAGTTGTTATAATAAAAAAAATCTCACATTATTATTATTATATATATTAATTAATTAATTATTATGTGTTATTATGTGATTATTATTGGCATGTATTATGAAGATTATAATAATTTTATTAAATTGTTTATTTATTTACCAAAATTATTAAAATAATTGTAATTATATAATTTTGTAATAGAAACTTTTGAATATGAAAAAACTAGAGTAGGTCTACTTACACCTCGAGGTCGGCGGGATTTGAGTCAACTAGTATTAATATCATTATGCGTTAACTTACTTCATTATTATTATTGTAAGAGGAAAACAATTAAATTAACTATGTGAAGAGAAGAGGCATCAGGTGTTATGTTGATGGGCTCAGAAATTTAGTGAAAGCTGTAAATTCAACAATGATGTTGAGATTATAGAGAAATGCATTGTATGTTGTATTGCGGGCTCAAAGCGACGACGAACACTGTGTGTGCCTAGAGTATGTAGACCATTTCAGAGTATAGGAAATTGCATCCTAATTTATTGCGTTAGTTGAGATTGCTGAATATTCACAAATTAGTGGAATAGCAGTTTACAAGAGATTGGAAGAAAATAAAACACTTTATTTGAACTAAATCATCTCTCTCTTGATTTTGATTTTTTGAATTATTTGCTGATTCACAGAATAATGTAATAATAATAGATACATATAAAATAATAATGAATCAGATCATATACATAAATAATATAATTAATTAAATAACTGTAAAATTAATAATAATAATAGATAGATGAATAATAATAAATAAATAATAAATGAGAGTGAATAATAATAATAATATACTGGTAAATAATAATACTGCAATAACAATATAAATAATAATAACAATGTCAATGCATATAATGAATTAATCACTCACTCACTCACATTAATAATAATGAATGTAATAATAATCAATAATAATAATGCACACTCGAAATAATCAGATAGTGATAGTTGAGATGAAAGTAATGATAGATAGTATTAATAAATAATATATACATAAATACATAATAATAGATATTCACATAATAATAAATAACAACAACAATAATCAATAATAACTAATAATAAATAATAAAGATATTAATATTCTGGTGAGTATTCATTAATATACAACACATAATATATAATATATAACACAGGTTATTAATAAGATTTAATAAATGCTTACCTACAATGAGGATATATTATATAATAAGTGTATATATTATATTATCTATTATATATAATTATATAGGTACCCGTCAAAACCATACAAATACTAATATATACAATATAGATATAGGTTATGATAAAGCTCACTTTGGCTTTGAGATAGCTGATATCGGCGTGTACGTCCATAAATATATGTATAGTTAACTATAAGTTATATGATAATATAGTCAGTAAATATAAATAATACGTGTATAGGAATATTAGTAATATAGTGATATGAGGTACTCACGTATAGTTAATAAAATAGTGGAATTAATATAAGGTGAATTTTAAAATAATATTAAAATAAGACTCTCATAATACAAACTTATGACGATGAGGCCGTAGTGATATCACATAAGCTCAATGAAGGTGACTCACTACAGGCAGTTACTATGTCCGGTTAATAGGAACCCTACTCATAGTGGTATAAATTACCTATAAGTGAGTAGTAACTACTATAGCAGTGTTATCACGTAATGGTAAGGTCTACTACCTTAGTGACGTGAGTATAATAGAGGTAAATTATAGATAAATTTTTTGTAGGTATAATGAAGTATATATCTATTTGTAAAACTAAATGAATGAAATCAAACAAATTGCAAGGTCGAAAAAAATAAAAAACCGAAAATTAAAGTGGAAACTGTGTCTTGTAAGGAAAAAACGGTGGTAAAATACCGGTGGGTGCCTAAATATGAGTGGGACAAAGAAAAGGAAACAGCTCGGCAATGGCCAAGGGAGGTGGAAAGACGTCAGGCGGCAAAACGCGTTATATGTATATGATATAAGATTATTATTATTATCATATTTGTATTGATGATATATATATATATATATATCTAATGGGGCATAGTATTATGGATGTGGATACAATGCAATATGCCCCAATAAATATGATATGTTCCCTCATAATTATATATATATGTGTGGCCTCTGCTTTCCTATAGGTCAAGAAAGCCATTCAGAAAACACAAAGATGAAACGTTTCATTTTTTTACCTCTTTTGTAATACCAGAGCTTTCCACTATATCCGAAAAATATTACGGTTGCTTTGGTTATTCGTGTGCCAATTTGAGTGTGGAGAATGACGATACCAAAGTTTGAACTCTCTGGTTATCCTCGTCTTGAGAGACGACATCGATATTTTCTCCTCCTACATTTTGAATATAATTTTTGTCTTTTCATAATTATAATAATTAATAATAAAAAAAAAAAAATAAAGAATAATTATAATAATAGTAATAATAATAATTATAATAATAATAATAATTAATATAGATAATAATAATAATAAAATAATTATAATAAGTAATAACTGTTATTATTATTATGTATTATTATTAAAAAATAAAAATAAATGCCATGCATTTTGAAATTTTAGTTGCACGCTGCAGGACAACAGCAAGCAACAAACAACAACAACAATACTACTACTAATACTACTATTACAATACTACTACTAATACTAGTCTACTTACTACTACACTACTACTCTTCTACTAGACTAATGAATCTATAATAATAAGAGAATGTATGGGATGAATAATATACCAATATTAGATAGTGAAAAGTTGAGTATTATTATATATTAATATTATTATATATTGCATTATTAATTATATAGATTAATTATTATACTATGAATTTATCATTAATGTATGTATTATTTATTATTATCATATTATAATATTATTTGGTATGGTATTATTATTATTAGTGAGTTATGAGTATTAATATTATTATTATTATTCATGGTATTATTATGTTATTATCGTATTATATTATATTATTATATTGATTATAATAGTGTTATTATTATTTAGTTATATATATTTATTTGAATAATTATATTAAGTAAAGATAATCTGTTATTATAATAGGTTTATGGCTTTAGGCTCCTCACTAATAGTTACTATATTGCAGTATCAAGTGTGATGGATTTTACTTCTTGTGAGGATGTTAGTGCAAACCTTCAATTGGAAGCTTGGCAAATAGAATACTCTCGGGAACGAGTTAAATTATGAGTTGGGGTCTCATTTCGAAAAAATATAAAATATATAATAGTTTTTCTGGTGTAATATATTTTCATTATGAAAGACAAATTTAAATTTTTGTGTTTTAACTTTGACTAATAATACTAAAATAAATAAGTGAATAATAATATATAATAACAAAAGAGTAATGTAATAATAAAATCATAATAATAATTAATAGATAATAATATAATACTAAATGTTCGTTATGAATAAAATAATTAACTAATGTATTAATATTATTATTATTATTATTATTATTTATTATTATTCATATTATTATTATTATTATTATTATATGAATTATTATTACTCTTATTTAATTATTATTATTATTATTGTTATTATTATTATATTATGTTATTGTTATTAATTATCATTATTATTATTATTATATATTAATTATTATTTTATTATTAAATAATGATATTGATTATTATCAAATTAATTATTATTATAATGTGTACTAGTATATATTATATATATATATATCTCATTATGTGTGGTGGTAATTATTGTCAGTTACGCTTTCTGATTTTGCAAGATAATATAAATGTTCGTTATGAATGAAGAATTAACTAATTATTATTATTATTATTTATTATCATTGTTTATTATGTTCCAGTTAAATAAAACAAAAAAGTAAAAAGCTTGAAATTTACTTTAAATGAAATAATTAAAGGAAATAGTATTTTATCAAACAGCATGAAATTTGTAAGCGTTATTTTACGAAATTATTTGCGATATTAATTGTATAAGATCGCGGTTTAAGTAGTCACAACTTCCCCCACTTCCCCCTTACTTATTCTATAAATTTATAATGACATTATTCCATCTAGCGTGAGATAGTATATATATACTGAACAAATATATATAGTATCATATTAACTTAGATGAGGTATTGGGGTAAATAACTAAATAAAGTATAATATAATATAATACAATATATATAATATAATAATATATTAATAGATTAATGTATGTATCCCTCACTAGGGTACATATAAATATATATATATACGTAAAGTTAATTCAAGGTATATATATAATGTATATAGAGAGATAGAAATATTGTTATAAACTTTGATATATAATGAGTAGGCTCACTATAGATATTATATATAATGAATAACTTTATAGGTATTAAATATAAGGTGATATTATTTATATATATACGTTTATAGTGCTATATATATACATATAGTACTTTATATTCAAAATTATTAAATATCTATTTAATTAATAAGTAATAATATGGTAATAAGTGATAAATTTTGTCAATATATAAATAAATTCGTTAATATAATATATAATATTAGGGTATAACTAGTAATATAAAACTATTCATTATAAAAACTTGTATGAATATTATAAATCTAGGTATTAATTTCTCCTACTCTCACTTTGAAACGACCGAAGAGATTTAGTGAGAATAGGAAAAAATTAATAAGATGAAAAGCCTCTTTAAGATTCTTAACCATTACGTTTTCGAAACATCTCTCTCATAAAACGACCATGCTCTTGCAAGAGAGTAACTAGATAGTATATTTATGACATACTTGAATTCATGTGACTGACTTAAACAGGATATGAGACTCAAATCCCAAAATTCCTCCAAATGACATTATTCCACTTCCAGATGAAGATTGATGAATCACAATAAAACATTAACAATGAACTTGTAAAGTAATTAAACACCCTCTCTGATACGTGGCTGTGGCAGTTACACAACCTTATTGACATTATCGCTTATACAGCACAATAGAATGACAATTTACTATACCAGAAGGCCTCCATAACGGTTAACATGCTCTGATAAACGCCCTTGTAAACAGTTAATAACTTTTGGCCACACATAAAGTATAAAACTAATATATGTAAATATACAGACAATGCCTTGCCTTACTTTTAAAACCCACTAACTTGAGGAAACATGTTGAACATGAAAATCACCTCAAATGATAACTTCAAAAAACTGAGAAGTTAATTCATAATTAAAAGCCCAAGGGGCAACCAAAAACACTGGCTTGCCTCTCACACAAACCTCCAACCATCGAACCTTTCAAACTGAGAACAAAAATTAATCCTTACCATTAGGGCCGGGACCATCTCGACATGAGTCTATGTCAATCACCCACCATATAAGTAAAATCAATATCTCATCAATCAAATCGGAAAGAAAAGTTTTTGTTGAATTTATTCAGCCAGATAGTAGTTACAATTTTTATCCTTTAATAACAGAGATTAAAAATATAATAGGATATTATAGTGCTAACAATTCAAGAAATCGCGACCACTAATCATCCCGTAACACCATATAGGCCTCAATTTCACTCCTATCTGAAAATGGGCTACTGATTGCAACACAGCTGTTGTGCCCTTTGAGCCCGAATACAATAGCATCTATGACATAACACATTGTTGAGCATCAACTACTGCAAGATGCTCCTCTTCCTATCTCCCTCAATAAAGGAGAGTAACAGCGAATCTCGTGATTTATGAAGTGTCACCATTAAATACCAAATGAAAATCACTCTTGCAACAGAACTCACCCACCTCCCCAACACTGCACGTTAAATATAACACCTACGCGTAGGCAGACAATGAACTACTCATACTATGTGACTGCAGAATCAAATCATGTTCACACCTCCCCCCCCACCTGATATGTTCGCAAGACCTCCGATCACTACACACCACTTGAGAACCCAATTCACACACAGTATAAAACCCAAAGGAAACTAATCTTACAAAAAAACGAATAGCGCACATTCAGCAGGTTTTCCACCAGAATATTAATTACCCAAAGAATAGTGCCCAAACTTCAACTAGAAATGCCAAATAAGGGATGAGTGCTTTCAACGGAAGGGCTAAACACTACTGGGCAGTGGGCACGACACCCTCCCTTTATGATCACTATTAAATTTAGATTATTCGGTTGGGACGATCCCTCACCCATACTGCCAATACATGTTGCCACTCTTATACATCGGACAAAGCACGAAAACATCTACTTAACTCCAGAGTTGCCTGATGCATTATACAAAACTATATGGCTTTGCTGAAGGAGCATTTAACTGCTTCACTAAAAATATAAGAACTTTGGGTGCGGCAGCTGATGAGGCGAAGATACCTCGAGACGCCCGCTTTCTCGTAGGAAGGAGCGGGGGGACGAACAAAATAGACTATACAAATATATATAGTATTATCCCGTACTAGTTATAATATAGAATACATAGTAATGTATATCCTAAAGTGTACATTATATATAAGGGAAGTAATACCCTAGTATATATAAAATAATACTGCTCCGTGTGTCGTGTGCTGTGTGTGTGGTGATGGGTGTGTGGTGTGTGTGTGTGTAGGTGGTGCGCCGCAGTGTGTGTCACCACCCATTATAGCCATGAAATGAATGCCTTATATGCAATTAAATAACTGAGAAGCGATATAAGTGTAATTTTTAGATAACGTCGAGAAGTTTGGGAAAGGGAACGAAAAAATCACAGTTATGATTTAAATTTAGAGAATTTATTTCTATGCAATGGCTATAATAATTGATTATATATAATATAGATATATATATATATTATATATAGATATATATTATATTATATATATAATATATATATATATAGAATATATATAATATATATATATAGTAGTAAATATATATAATATATATATATAGATAGATAATAATATATATATATCAGATGGCGGCTCGCTGCGGTCAAAATTCTCGAGTAGGCAAATCAAAATAGTAATATATGATATATATAATATATATTAAAGATATATTATATATATATAAATATATATATATAATATATATATAATAATAATAGTAGTAATTATATATTAATAATTAATAAGTATAATATTTAAATATATAATATATGTATATAAAGATATATATTATATAGATATATATATAATAGAGAATTAATTATAAGAAAAGATATAATATAGTAATATATATGAGATAATATATATGATAATATATTATATATATAAGAAGTAATATAAGTTGATATAGGCAATGTAGATAGCTATGTATATAGTATATATATAGTAGTCGTACATGTTGATTAATAAAGAAGATCAAATATCTTTCTTCTCTATACTTGAGCCACAAATTCGTGTGAGTGTATTTTTTCATGCGGACGGTATAGGTAGGGTGATATATATATACCCTAGCCTCAGATATACCCCCATAGTGACATAACTAGGTGAGCATAAGGTATGTAGCATTATAGGTTATATGAGTATCATAGCGGTTTATGTATACTAATATATAGAGCATATATATACCCTATAGGGACCACTAAATTGGCTCAACTATTGTATTACTATTGTTATAAGCCCCGATATACATGTAAGTAGATATATACTTGATATTAGATATAAATATAGGTATCTCTCATAAGGCGTGATAGCATAAGTACATAACCCTGTTGTATATCCTAAAGATAAGTGGAATACTGAACGAATTATATATACTGTTACTCAGTGGCTGCTCGGTAGGTCAAAATTCCTGCGGGGGGTTTGAGTGGAGGCAAATGCAAGAATATATATATAGGTGATAGAGAATAAGAATTGTATACTATATTATATATCCACAATATCAATACGGATAGTAGTGATCAGTTGAGAGTGGAGATATACCTGAGAGTATAGTATATATGAGATAGGAGCCGGAGAAATGAACCTGAGTATATATATAGTTAGAACAATATCGCGTAAGAGGAGATCTGGCTCTTTCCAAACCAAAATTCCCGAGAGACGTGAGATGACGTAAATAAGCAGTCAAGGAAGATAATAATCAATGAACCTATAAGTGCCATTCAGATTCCGGCGTGTTATCTGTAGATGGTTGCGCTTCGTATTCTGTTCATCTACTATATATCGTGGCCTCAGGAAATTTTGGGCAAGCGAGACATAACAAATTAAGACCAGGAACCACACTAACCCTGTCCATACACAGGACAACCAAAGAAAACTTCGGCTGGAATACCCAAAAAAGTAGGGGTGGTAACACCTATTAGGACGACGTAGTCGAGACATTATATGCTCGGACTCGCTGGTGAAATGAGGTAAGGGTAATTTGTAGCTCACAACCGAGGTTGCTATTAAAGAAATAGTCGTATGATACTCACGGTGACTCTACTATGAATAAACGTGATAGGTGAAGCGTTATATATATATATATTATATATATATAATAATAGTATTATATATATAGGACCATGTGTGAAATTATACGAGTAGTCATGTAATATAGTATTATAAAAAGTAGTATGTGTCGATAGTGAGTAAGATATATAGATAGAAGTGAGAGTAGATTAAAGTATAATAGTTTATAATATTAGATAAAATTAGATAAAAGGGATGGGATTGATTTCTGGGAATAAAGGTATGTGTATAAGTGGGTAGCTATAGTACGGGTGATAGGGGACCTGTGAAATTAATATCACCTCACATAAGATATGTATATGGTGATAAATATAAAGGGTAAAATTGAGTAGAAATATAAAGTAATATAAATGGTGATATTATATATATATAAGTATATAGTATATATATATATATATATATATATTGTAACTATAATATATATATATATATATATATATAGTAGGAGGGGGGAGTATAAAGGGGGTAGGGTGTAAATAGCTGAGAAATTCTCTGATAAATATAGGAGGATATATATATATATATAGAGAGGATATTATAGACATAAGCAGTAATATGTATAGTGGATGACAAAGTTGTAGTATAGTATATATATAAGTAGATAGTGGACTAGGGGGAAATCGTAATATAGCTAGATATGGGGATACGTAGTTAGGTAAGTGGTGGTAGTGTATGATTAGGCCTAGTAGGAATGCATATATTTAAATTAGTATAGAGAAGGGTAAAAGAGCGAGAATAATTAAAGAGTTGTATAGATTATAATATATATAAAGGTAGCCAAGGTATAAGGTATTGTTAGTAGTTAGGGTATATTAGTAATATATGAGTATATATATGTATATAAGTACCTCACCAGTATACTGTAGAAGTTGTGTTTATGGATATAATAACTGAGGTAGAAATAAGTGCACTAAGAAAGGTATAGTAAATAATATGGTATTAATAAGTAAATGATATAGTATTATATTAAGTATAAATAGTATAGAGTAGTGATTCGTGAGTAGAAAGGGTGATAGTAGCTATAATTGATATAGTAAGTAGTTAAGGAGTATCCAATCAGAGTATCCAGTATAATAGGGTAATAGTATATTTATCTTACCGTGGACCGTTATGAAGGATATATATACTATATAGCGTGCATCGTTGTAATCAAGAAGTGTATAGACAACATTGAGATAATTCAATGGCTTAAAGGATTTAGTAAACCTCGGTTAAAATAAAAGACTAAAAAGATTGTGTTAAACAAATGAGAATAAATAAATAAGGAGGTTAATACGTGGATACTGAAAGAGATAGGGCAACCATTAGTAAAATTTTAACAATTAAACTACAACATAAATTACATCCTATAGCAATTAGAAAGAGAGAGAGATAGATGAGAGAGAGGAGGGAGAGAGAGAGAGAGAGAGAAGGTGGAGAGAGAGGGGAGAGGAAGAAGAGAGAGAGAGAGAGAGAGAGAGAGAGAGAGAGAGAGAGAGAGAGAGAGAGAGATGAAGGACTGGAATGAAGCGTTTGTCTGATACCGTAAATGTATCTAATAAGGACAGACACGAGGCAGAAGAGTTTTTACCTCCAGAAATTAAACGATACATATTCTTAATATTCAATAACTTGAGCAGAGAATGCAAAGAACTCACTGCACTGAAAGAATATTTTTAAAAAGATACAATCATCAGAAGTGAAGGATTAAAAAAAACTTAAAGAATTTGTTAGAAAAATGAAAATTTGTATAAGGTAAAGGGAGATATCCTATGGAGTCCATGACATAGTTTCATTGGGTTTGAACACCTTAAAGAAACAACGTAAGCTATTTTATGCAGAAAAAACTATTTCCTCTTTTGTTCTAAGCTCTTTTTGTATTTTCATTAAATAAATAAGAAAGTAAAATCGTTCCTTTACTACTTTGTTCATATTAAATCTGCACTTTTATAAATATTTACCGTTAAACAAAATTATATGAAGCGGATATGTTCTAGGGATTCTCTTTGACATTTATTTTTCAGTAATTGCAGTGCATAAAAAAATTGTTTATGTGTTTATTATATGAGCGATGGAGGTTATTGTAATTGTTTTGATAATACTTTGCAGGAAATAGTGGGGGTATTCGGAGTCTATGGTGGGGTGGAAATAAGGTAGTGTTGCTTCGGTAGGGTAATGCATTTCTTATCTCAATGTGGTATGGTATTTAATAGGTATCGTTTCTTTAATCGTAGTTATTGACTTGGCGTAGTTTTGGAAATTCAGGGATGATTTTCATGGATATTTTGTTTTGGCAATGTGTTCACATTTTTATTTTATTTTTGACAAAGAAGGTACTAAACATTAGAGGCATAATTTAAAGATGCTCAAACAAATGGATTTTAGAATTGAGAGAGAATATTATTCATACAAGTTCTATTACTTGTAATATTTTAAAAACATGCACATTCACACTCATCCGAATATGCCAAAGTGTGACATTCGATACATCACGATTATATATACAATATATATATTAGATTATTATTATTAATGTAGTGGGTAGTATAGAACGGAAGGAGTATGAGTATTATAGTGAGATAATAAGGTATGTGAGTGAGTGAGTACGTTTAGTGGCATATAAGATGTAGGAATATATAATATGAGTACTCTCATAATAGTTTAGATAGTGAGATATATAGTTAAGGAAGTTATATAGTGTATATATATAATTTATGACGGAGCATGTTATTAGTATGTATATAATTATTATAGTGTGCTTGTCTGCTGATGCTACTGGGATGCGTGTGGTATAACCTAAAAAAATAACATATGTCACTTAATCGCTTTTATTTTAAATTCATATTAACACTAAAATTAATCTACAACTTTGAAAAAAGAACTATTTTGTCCGTATTGGCTGGATCGAGGGAATATATAGATAGTAAAATAATAGGGATATTACTCACGATAATAATAGATAGAATAATATATGGATTAAAATATAATATTAGAATATGAAAATTAATTTGGATATAGGTAAAATATTAATATAATTATATATATATATATATATATATATAATATATATATATATATGTATATATAAATGTGAATGGCAAAAGTTTTAGAGGTAAATGATGGGGAAGAGTAAATGAAAGAGAGGACCTCTACCATTGAAGAAACGACTTAAACTATAAGAACGGAAAGAATTTTTTTTTATGAAAATTTCTCCTCCTAAATCAATAGATGAAAAGAAATTATTCCTCAATTTTTCAAGATAAAATAACAAATTTAAATATTTTAGGCACTGAACCAAAAATATTAATTTTCCTATAAAGCTTCAATTGCTGGAGAGACCTGCATTGATACTCACAGACGCGGTGGCGCGCATAAGGTATCGCAATTTTATAATTGTGGAATAAGAAGTACTGTGAAGAATTTTTAGTACCCTGTCAGCTCTGGTTTATTTAATTTTTGGGTTTATTTATATATATATTATATAATATATAGTATATATGAATACCTATCATATATATATTTATGTAATATATATGATATATATAGTAACTAGGAGCAATAATATGCGGGTATGAGTATACTCACATAATATATAATGTAGTGAGTATAGTAATAATGAGGGAATATATATATATATACATCAATATATGGGAGTAGAGGCAAAAGGATATATATATATAATATGGTGATATTTGGTATATGTAAGCATATATATAATAGTAAGACCGTTAATAAATATATATATATATATATAATAATTAGTAGGTATATATATATATAATAAGGAATATATATATATAATATTATATCATATATAAAGTGAGGATATATATATATAATATATATATAATTTAGAGTAGCCCTAAGAATAATAAATATATGAGTATATAGATATAGTATATAGTGGGGATAGGAAAATACTCTACGGGGTATTAGTATATAATAAATAATATAGGAATAAATAAATAAGAACTATATAATTATAATATAAGTATTAAATACTAGTATAGTATGAGGTATATATATAGTATTGTGATAGTTATACAAAATATAATATATAGTATGGTATATAATAATTCTAACAAGAGTTCTTCCCTATAAGCTCTCACAAAATATAAAATAGGAAATATAGTAATATGTAGAAGCTTATTCATTTATATAAGACTATAAGTGATATATATAAAGGAGGAAATATATATAATAATAATAAAAGTAAATACGTAGTATAAGCTGTGAAAAGTTATGCTGAGAAATTATTAAGTACCAGTAGTCAAATTTAAATTAAGGTGATTTTGTTTTCCTTATCAGAGTAGGTGAGATAGTAATATATAATAATAATAATTAGTATATATATAGTATATAGTGAGGTGTAAAATAACATATATCTTATATATATATATAAGAATATACAGTTTTATATATGTGAGTAGTAAAGTAGATAAGATAATAGAAAAGGATAATATAAGGGAACGGATACTAGATATTATATATTAAGTAAACCAAAAATTAATTAAATCCAGACGACGGAAGTAGGAAGCCCGCGCGGGGGTAATAATTAATAAGTAAAGCTATCGAGGTGAGTATATAATATATAGTAAAGGAGAAATAGAATAAGGGAAAATAGCGGGTCAGTATATAGAGAGAAATATAATGAAAGGTGAGATCAGGGGGTAACCGTGTATTAGTGAGTAAACTAATATACATATAAACGTATATAATATAATATAATATATATATATAGATTTATTAATATATAAGGTAGAGAAGTATAAAGTAGGGGTATATATAGTATATATATATATATATAGTGTATATATAGTAGTATATAAGTGATGTGGATACATATAATCATGAATATATATATATATGGTACCGTGGAGATATATATATAAAAATGTACTCATTAGGCCCCAAAAGGAGGTATATATATATATATATATATATATTATGACTGTTGGTAGAGTATTTGCTGTCAGTCAAGCCTTTTAGAATTTATTAAGTCTATTACTAATCGTGTTGGCGGAGAAGAGTTTATCGAAATTATTATTTAGGTGATAACAAATTTGATGAACTACCTATGTATTCTGAGGAAAAATTTATTATAATATGGTCCAGGTTTATGGAGTGGTATCTAACTAGATAAAGTATCAATTGATTGACTAGCAGAAGACAATGTTTTTCTTAAAGGTCATATTGTTATATCATCATGGTTCTGTGCTTAGTGTATTCCTTTTTTAGAATATGTAAGTAATATAGTTGAAGGTATAAAAGTAGGATTTCTGTTTCTGATGATATTAAATTGGCTGTTCTTCTTTCGAGTCTTGAGGGTTGTGCTAAAGTTGGACATTGATAAGTGGCAAAAAAAAAGTGTAGGGTACATCACATGGGCAAATCAACTAAAGGTTTTAATTATTACATAAATGGGAAATGGATGGAGACTGTGGCAAAGAAAAGGATTTTAGAGAACTTGTTAACAATTTGATATTGTTCGAGCATTGTTGAATATTAAAATAGAATCAACAGAATTATAGAAACTATAGTCCATAATATTGCTTGTAAGAATAAAGAAGTAATTATCATGCCTTATAATTGTAATGTTAGCTGATACTGTGCAGAAATATAAACCCCATACCAAAGAATGTACATCGAAATACTCGAATGAGTGAAATGTAGGACAACATGAATAACTTGTGTGTGCTTTTTTTTTCTTCAAAAAAAGATTCATGTGACGAGGCTGATTAAAATAGTGATATTTTCGATTATATTTTTTCGTCTCTCACGTATACTAAGAAGATTAAGTTCATATAAGACCAGGATTAAAGATCACAACAGGTAAATTAAAAAGAAAACAATTTATCTGATTTGAGAAAGTTCTACTTCAGAAACCAAATATTTCATATCTGGATTGGTTTGCCTCCGGATGTCATAACTAATACTGCAATTCTCTTGCAACTTTTAAAAATAGGTTGGTTAGGTAGGCAGAAAATGATTTGAGTAGTATATATATAAATATATATATATATATATATATATATATATATATATATATATATATATATATATATTATATATATATATATATATATATATATATATATATATATATATATTACCAAAACAAGACCTGAATTATTTAACTTATATTTTCAACATTTTTAAATTGTATTTTACTCTGGGGTTACCATTCTGTTGCAAAATTTATGAGTCCTTTTTGCCTTTCTAAATTATAATTTTCTAAATAACATTTATAAAATGAAATTTTTTATAAATTGCAAAATATCTCTTAAAAAAATTATCTTTTCTTGCAGTCATGTGTAAGAACATTTGTGTTACCAAATCTCTGAGTTCATGAAATTTTTTAAAAATACACGTGGAATTCTTTGTTTTTTCTTCCTAGCTTTTATATGTATACAGTATATATATAAATATAAATATATATATATATATATATATATATATATATATATATATATATATATATTATTATATATATATATATAATCTATTTTTTTATTCATACGATATTATTTTTTGTATCAATTTATTTTTATTTATTCAATGCAAAATACGACAAACGAGATTATTATTTTTTTATTATACTCCTTTTATATTTTAAAATAATAATAATATTAATAATAATAAAAATAATAATAATAATAATAATAATAATAAAAATAATAATAATAATAATAATAATAATAATAATAATAATAATAATAATAATAATAATAATAATAATAATAATAATAATAATAACAATAATAATAACTCATTGGATAATTATAAAAAAAATACAAAATTACTATTAATGATTTGTTTATTTATTTAATTTCAGTTAATTAAAAATATAATTAATTAGTAATTATTTTCCTTAATCTTTTATATTTGTAAAACATATTTAAGTTTCTCTTTTTTAATTTTAATTTTTTTTTCATAAACAAATTAGGTCCTAAATGTTGTATTTAATTTAAATTTAAATAATTTAATTATCTTTATTATTAAAGTATTTAAATTTATTTTGTTTGCCAATTATTTAATTGTTTCCATTTTGCAATTTTTAATTTTTCAAAACTGAAATAAATATTAATTTTTCCTTTCATTTAAATTACTTGCTAAATAATTTATTCAATAAATAATTTATTTATTAATTTATTTAATTATATTATTTATTTTATTTATTTACCCAAAATGTGTATTCCATTATATTTAAAAAAAACAAACTTTTTTTTAAATAAAAAGTTAACATCTCACATTCACTGCCCTATTTTAGGAGGGGATCTGCTTTAGGTAATCACTACCTAGAATCCGGACGAGGTATCGAACCATGCCCCTTGCCTTGCGACTCTCGCTCTACTAGTTGCGCCAAGGTTTGCTCAAAATAAGAAAATTTCACTGTAAAATTTATGATCCTAAAGCGTGAATTAATTTCATTTATAAATAATCAAATTTTATATTTATTACTATAAAATTTATTACTTTTTTATTCTCTTTAATAAATTTAAAATTTTTGCTCTAATAAATTTTATTTACTTTTTTCTAATTTCATAAAACAATTAATTTTACACCCTTTTTTATTATACTTTTTTATTTTGTGTTTGCATAAAGTAAGTTTCCGTTGTTACGCTTCGTTAATAAAATTATATATCCTCTACTAAATTATATATATATATATATATATATTATATATATATATATATATATTATATATACATACATATATATATATATATATATATATATTATATATATATATATATATATATTATTATTATTAGAGGTATATTAGTATATAATTATATATATATATATATATATATTATATATATATATATATATATATATATATATATATCATGAGCATTATATATATTTTATATATATATATATATATATATATATATATTATATATATATATTATTACATATATATATATATATATATATATATATGCTGAGCATTAAATATATTGGATATACTTAAATATGTATTCATATATTAAATATTAAATAAACTTTGCGAATATTTTATAAATACTACAATAATTAATAATTATACTAAATGATAATAAATACACCAATTGTATATAAATACTTTTTAGTTAATATGAACTTAAACATAAGGGACCTTACGAGTTTATTTTTATTTCACGGTATCTTTCAGACATTTTGACTGAAACAAGAGCTTCTTCTGGGAGCCAGAATCATTCCCGAGAATTAGAATAATCTCTCCTACCTATCCCGAAGGTGGTAAAGTCGTGTTATTATTGTTCAAGAAAATATTTATGAGAGAATGAGAAGGATTCAAGGAGGTGGATTGCCAAACTCATCCATGGTGGAATTTGATAAAAAATGGAGATTAAAGGAGATTAGCCTTTTCAGCAGAATTATTAGCTATAGATTAATCAGGGTGAAAAGTAGATTTACAGATATTATCGGAAATATTTTGGGCAAGAGTTCAGAAATTTTTATCAGCAAGTGTACCTAAAATATCACCGTACTTCCTTTTAAGAAAAATACGTTTAGCTCGTCGAATAAATAATATCCATGCATCGATTTCGGGCTGAATAAAAATTAGCAATAGTAATTGAAGAACCAAAGTTTTTTAAACACCTGATACTCGTTGATTCTTTCCTGAACGCCATGAGAGCGGATATTATCGAACTATGGATTTTGAGAAGAAAAGTTGTAGTCGAAAATGAACTGAACCTGTTCATTCGCATCAGCCGTTACGCGCACAATTTTTTGGGTAAATTTCGAAACATGCTCAGGAACAAAGAAAATTTATTGCAAGAATAGTTAGTATAGAAACGACGCAGGGCAGCCCAACTATATGTATATATATATATATATATATATATATATATATATATATATATATATATATATATATATATATATATATATATATATATATAAATATATATATATATATATATATATATATATATATATATATATATATATATATATATATATATATATATATATATATATTATTATTATATATATATATATATATATATATATATATATATATATATATATATATATGTATATAAATATATATATGCACATATATATATATATATATATATATATATATATATATATATATATATAGGGGTTAACAAAAAAGTATCTTATCTCGTCATTAATTGGCTGCTTTTCATTTATGGCGTTTTCGAACTAAAGTAATTTGATCAATTAATTTTCTAAATAATATTAGGCGTTTTCCTTTTAAAAATTTTAGCACGATAAATATAAACAGTGATTGACAAAATAAATTTCGTTATACATAAACCCATATTTTATTTGTTTTACTTTTCGGCAGCAAATAACTTGGAGAAAATCCCAAAATTATAACATTGGATTGATTTATATATATATAATTACATTTATATTATGGTATATATATATATATATATATATAGTATATAGTTAGTTATATATATATATATATATATATATATATATATATATATATATATAATATAAATATATATATATATTATTATATATATATTATATGTTATTATTATTATATATAAGATATATATATATAGATAGTATATATATATTATTATATATATATATATATATTATTATTATTATTATTATTATTATTTATATATATATATATATATATATATATATATTATTATTATGTTATATTACATATATATATATATTATATTATTATTATTATATATTATATATATTATTAGATATTATTATTATGTTATTTATATAAATATATATATATATATATATATATATATATATATATATATATATATATATATATATATATATATATTTATTATATTATATATATATATTTTTTTTTTTATTATATTATATATATATATTATATATATACATGTATTTGACAACTTCATGAAATGAGATTAGGACCCCTCTTGCTTAATTCGGTGAATGTAAATGACAAAAGACGAGACTAATTGAAAATTCTACATCTGAAGTGTATGAGAAATAAAGCATTAGCATAATAATGCCAATGTAAAAATAGGAAAGTGCTTAAGGAGCGACACTTTATTTCGATCATTCGCATTTTTTTGAAAAAATAAAAGATATAACTCGTTTTCATTTAAATAATTAATTAATTAATTAATTAATTAGTGAAAGTGTTCTTTGTCAAGCAACATTGAATGATCTAATGTTTGTATTGTTTGTGAATATGAATTAAATATTTTGAAAATAATTATAAAAGAAAATAAAAATTAATATT
>JABUQX010004411.1:0-5000 GCA_015478945.1 Trachelipus rathkii | reverse complement strand
ATAATTATAATAATAATTAATAATAATAATAATAAAATAATAAATAATAATAATAATAATAATAATAATAATACATAATAATAATAATCATAATAATAATAATAATTATAATGATAATAATAGTAATACAATTATTATTATGATATTATGATTAATGATTTATTATTAATTATTATTAATATTATATTGATATATTATTATTCAGTATTATTATTATTATTGATTATTATTATTGTATATATTATTATTATTATTATTAATATTATTATTTATTATTATATATTATTTGATTTACTATTATAACAATTATCTATTATAAAAAAAAATAGTATTTTGTTATTATTCTTTAGTTATTACATGGTTACGTAACCTTTATCTGATCATATTGTAATATTATTATTCTGGTAATGTTACGGTATTATACTTCATGCTTATTGTTATTTTTATTGTTATTTTTTACAAGCCCTCTTCACATTCCTTAAATATTCTTTCATTTCAGCCAAGAAATTTTATCAGCCGCACTATCGAGAATAAAAAGAAGCTTAAAACTTTAATATATTATATACCAATATTTCGCCCTTTATACTTCAGCATGATCACGGCATTTAACAACTATTATTTATAATACAACTCTACAAAATAAATTTCCGAAATATAAAAAGAAAAAATAACATTAATTATAACATTTTCATAACTCAATTGACACATTTTTATGAAAAATTAAAAAAAATACATGTTTTTGCAAATACAACTATTTGTATTGCAAAACAATGTAAGCCTTTTTTTGATTTTTCAAACATTTTTTTTTAACAATAATGTAAAAATACATCTTGATGATTTTATTAAATTTGCTTCTTTATTTTACAACTTTTAAAATTAATCGTTAACTAAAACCGTGATCATGCTGCAAGTTACAGGCCGCGAAATATGCCATAATGTTAAAAGTTTTTAACTCCGTTTTATTCTCGAATAGCTCCTTATAAAAATTTCTTCTGCCCAAAAAAGCAACTATCGCGTGATGTAAGATGCAAAAACTTGCTAAAAAAGCCCTACGTTAAAATTGAGGCCTGATGCTAAATTTTCCTTATTATTATTATTATATATTATTATTATTATTATTATTATTATTATTATTATTATTATTAATTCATTATTATTATTATTATTATTATTATTATTATTATGATTATATATTATTTATTTTATATATATTATATTATTATTTTGTACGAATAGTGTTTGTTGCCATAATTTTAAATTGTCATTTTATTAAGATTTTATCATAGTAGTAGATCAACATCACTTCGTGTTGATGTTATCAGTATTTATTCTGAGCATTATATATAATTATTATGAGTATTATATTATTGTTAATAATAATATTATATTATTATTATTATGATTATTATTATTATTAGTTATTATTATTATATTATTGATTATTATTATTATATCTATTATTAATTATTATTATTATATGGATTATACCTCCGCCATTTCTTATATATCGCTAAAAACACATTATTACAATTTTCAAGGAATAAGACAAACTTTATTATGTTTATTATTATTATATTATATTATTAATTATATTATTATTATCTATTCATTATTATTATTATTAGAATTATTATATCGTAAAAATAATTATTATTATTATTATTATTATTATTACTGAATTATTATTATTATTATTATTATTATTATTATTATTATTATTATTATTATTATTATTATTATTATTATTATTATTATTATTATTTATTATTTATATTATTATATTATTATGATTATTATTATTATTATTATTTATATTATTATTATTCATTATTATCTATTCATTTGTTAAGTAATTCTTTTTTCTTTTGAACATTTCAGGTTTTCCTTGTAATAATGAAACGATATCGTCATTCAGGACACCTCAAAAGCCTTTGCTTTGAAACACTCGAATCTGTAGAATGAATCACTCCGAAACACTAAAAATAATAATAATTAATAATAATAATAATAATAATAATAATAGTAAAAGTAATAATAAATAATATTAGTATTAAATAAATATTGATACATTAATATTGTATAGTAAATTGTTTTCAAAATTGGTGTTATTATCGTTAAATAATAATAATAATAATAATAAGAAGAAATAATAATAAATACTAAAATAAATAAAGCTTGCTGCTAAATAAAAAATATATATAAAAAAAACAAAACATTGATTTTAAAATCTAATCTAAAATGGTTATGGATGACAGCAAGGATTCGGCTACAAGCCCTATTATAACTCAAAGTCCTCCACCTCAAATTCCTCCCCCTGCAAGTCAGGGGTTTAGCTTTAAGAAAGCTGGGAACAGGCTTTATGAAGCGGGTAAGTTACATTTACTGTTTTTTTTTTTTTTTTTTTTATTTTTCTACTAATCTCGTAACTTTGTCATATTGAATTGATTTCTATTCAAATCCATACTATTATATCATAATTTTATATACTATTTATAGTATAAATATACATATTATATATATATATATATATATATATATATATAATAATATGATATATATACTATGTATATATATACTATATATAATATATTATATAGGTATATATATAATATATATATATATGCATATAGTAACCAGTTATGTTTTACTCCTCCGTCAATTTCGTTCTGTTTTGTTTTTTATTTATATTTTAATATTTTGATAGCATATGATGGTAACAATAAATTTAAGTAGCCGGACTTGAACATGATCAAAAGCCTATGAAATATTCGCTAAATAAATTTTTTAAAAACGCATAAAGCATTATATTGTGCGGGAAAAATGTAACGCAAAATGCTGCAAAATGTCGGGCGCGAAGTAACATTATGTTTACAGAGGGTATTTTTAACGCCCATTAAAAAAAAGCCGACATATTGTTATAAACAATTTAAAACACATTTTAAACTAAAAAGAAAAAGCGGAAATGTAACATACGTCTTAAAAAAAAAAACTTTTATATAATGAATTAAATAAGGATTATTCAAGTTATCTAAATTCTTATTATTGAAAAACTAAATAAAAATTAAGTACGATAATTTGTAAAGTTTACCAATACGGCAGAAAGCCTAAGCCTAAAAAAATCTGAAAAGTCTATGTTGAAAATTTAAAGTGCGAAAACATATACGCTTGGACACATTAATCTATATTGTTAAAATGTCAGCTTAAAGTTGTAATTTACTGTAACTTTACACGACTTAATTAAAACAGAAATAAATGCTGCAATATTTTTTGCATAAATCTGTAAAGAAAATCAATGTGGCTTGAGAATTCTAAACTGCCTATAAAGAAAATAATTTTGTTCATAAATTGTTGGTCATTTGTCATGAAAACAGACTAAACTAAAAAGATTTTTTATCCTAATAAAACCCATTTCCTTTAATTTTCAGCTTCACTTCGCTCTTTCTTTCCCTGTTTCTTTCAAGAAAGTTATAGTAGTATATAATATATATAATTATACTATATATATATATATAGTACATATATATATACGTATTAATATACTATATATATATTAATATACTTATATATTATATCATATTTTACAATAACCAACCTTGCTCCACCAATAGCCCGTTAAAACGGAAACAGAAAGTATATAGACAAACCTAAAGATTAAAAACTATACATAATAGAATCGCCCAGAATCAAACCAAAGCCGTAACCTAAAAAAACCGAACCTAACCTTAACCTAACCTAAACTTATTCTAACCAGATTCTTTTACCTTTCAGTTCCCGTAAATGCAAAAGGTACAATGCATTAAAGAAGTATGATTCTATTAAACTATCTTAACAAATTTCAGAGTATTTAAAAACTCTTTGGAATCCTGGTTCGTTCCCGCATTAAATTCCTTGGTTAGCCCTATCATATAACTAACAGGAAAAAAACCCCAAAAAACACAAACCCACTATATTAAAAAAATGCACGGCAGGCTCTTTAAAACATAATTGGACTAAGATATAGTACGTAGTATATTGAAGTAGTACTATAGATATATATATATAGTAGTAGCAATCACATATCCCAATCAATTGGGGGGCGTATATATATACTAATAGCTAATGAGTATATAGTGTATATATAATAATATATACATGAGTAGTACATATATATATATATAATAAATATATCTTATAAGCTGTACTTTGCCTTACAGAAATTTCATTAAAATTGCCACTGTCTAGGCTTCATGATTGTATATAATATAGTAGTTAAGTTTTATACTATAAATCATATATATAATATAGTTACTATATCTGATAATATATAGTTTATATATATATATATAGTAACGCCACGTCCAAGGCAAGGGAGGGCCCAAGTATATATATATCATACTATCAGTAGTATAGTATAGTAGTATATAGTATATATAATATGTCACCCTGATTGTACAGCCGTTACAAGGAGCGCATGAAATGCGGATTAGATATTATGCCATGACCTGTAATAATAAATTACAAGAACTGTATAAACCATTTTGAAAAAACTAAATTGCTATTCGTAGCAATTTACATTCAGACGTTAAATATATATACGTGTAGATATTATATGAGTTACTATATATATAATATATGATTATCAACTACTATATATACTCGTATTATGTATATACTTATATATAGTTATATAGCTTATATATATACGTATAGTGGAAACTGATATAATATAGCCCGTTTCTATTCGCGTTACATATTTTTGCCCTTTCTTTATCATCATATGCGTTATAGTTATATAGCGTATACTTATAATATATAAACTATGCTTTGCGACGCTGAGACAAGTCTATAGATCATGTGTATTACCAAATAAAGACTAGGTAGTATATATATATGTATATATATATATATATAGTTTATATACCGTAGTAAATACTATATAGATATATCATATATATATATATATAATAATATATATGCTATAGTATCATATATAATCTATATATATATATACTATTATATAT
>JABUQX010004410.1:0-17165 GCA_015478945.1 Trachelipus rathkii | reverse complement strand
TTTAGATTTCAACTAAAAGTTGAAACCAATTTGAGAAAAATAATAAAATAACTAATAAATAAAATTTTTCTTTTATGTTTATACTCATTATTCGAAAATTGTGTGACAAGATTCCTTATTCAATGTTGAAAAGAATGCTCCGTTATATGCTTCATTATGATCTAATTGATTCATTATCTATTGATTCAGTAATATTTTACAAACATTGTATTCATTACATAACCTAGATCCAGTAATCAGTAACACCATCAACTTGATATTCTATGTTTTGAGTATATTACTTACTTATCCTTATCTATTGTAAAGTCAATTTTTTAATAATTGTACGTTACATCACCAGTAAATCAGTAAATCAGAATCAAAATACCTTCGATCCAATCATGATTCTATTGATCTAATTATTATCAATTATAGTGATATATTATAGTCAAATTTTATAAATTAACTTTAATACCCTAAATCAAGTAACATCAGTAATCAGTAAAGTCGCCCCCAACCTACCCTTCTGCAATCACTGCATCTATGCATCAGATCTATTGATCCATTTATCTCATTCTATTGATCTATATTTTATTTTTCATCTATTTATCTTTGTTATTATATAATGTTAAGTCAAATTTTGCATAGCATAATGCAAACTTATTCATTTTGTTTTTACTTTAAACAACCTGAACTTTTTTAAATTTTATCTTTGTAATTTATAATATAAAAATTTGCATTTTTACATCCAAAAGCGAAATCAGTAAAATCAGCTAAATCAAGCCAACCGCAACTCCTATCTCCACACCTCCTGATCTATCATCTAATGGACTACATTGGATCTATGATCTATTAATCTATGCTCCATCAGCATAACTATATTTCTTATTTCTATATTAAACATAACAAAAATAATTCTTTGCTTAGGTGCTTGATTGTGTTGAATGTAGCGTTTCTGCATTTGTTGAAGTTGTTTGTTGTTTTTGTTGTTGTTGTTGTGTTTATGTGGTTGTGTTGTTGTTGTTTTTGTTGTTTGTTTGTTCGTTTGTGCTGCTGTGTTGTTTAAATTATATCAAACTTCAAAGTGATGAAAATTATCACAACACTTTCAACATTTCTAAAATATATTATTTTAATTTAAATCTATATATGAAAACCTAACAACTTAATCTATCTACTAACTGAACCATCAGCATTGCTAACAACTTAACTAAAATAGAATTCAACTTACCGCAGAAGTCAGCATACAATCTCAATCCTTTACTATAAAAACCCACAAATTATTAATTATTATATTTTATTATTTATATATATTAAGATTATATTTTTATAATATATATTATATTTATTTATTATTATATAATTATTTATTATTTTTTATTTATTACTTATATTGTGTACTTGTATTCCCATTATCATATATTTGCGATCACTTCCTGCAGTCACAACTAGAACATGTTAGTAATATTTTCTCTCACTAAAAAACAAAACGCAATCTTGTTACGCTCAAGGTAACCAATCAGAGAACTGTTTGTTAAGCCATCACGGTTAACCAATGAAATTCAGAGAATGACTCGTTAATCTTATAAATCTACACATAGAAGGTAACGGCTTTGTTACTTTGCTGTCCTTATTAACATTGCTTTTATCTAAATAGTTTTTTTAATTTTTTTATTATTTTATTCATTATATTTTTGAAGAATACTGTTCTACTTTAATATGAGTCGAGTAAAATTTAATGTTATTGTTATCATTATTATCATCTTATATCAACTTTATATGTATATAAACATAACAAAGCTAATACCACACACACACAACACACACACACACTACACACACCACACACCACACACACAACACACACACCCACACACCCACCACACACACAAGCGATCAATACCCATAGACACTTACATATACATTAGGCCTTAATTTCTACTAACTTACTGATTACAGTAAAGTACCTACCACACTTAACAAAAGTATATTCAACTTTCAAGCTTCTTTACTATCAATTATTTTACTTACTATTGATTACGGCATTCGAGTATCATGTCGATACAACATGCACAAGAATGGTTCTTTATATACTAACCATTGAATTATTGCTAACAATACAATGTTTTCCATTATAAGCTAAACATTAAATCATATGAATAAGAAAATAATGTACAACACAATTACACAACATTACTCATAATAAACATTAATTTACAAAGTTCACCCTTAACACCAGTAAAGTAACTATCATGTATTACAAAACTAACCATCATTGCGTGTTACAGTAAAAAATTACTAAACGTTAATTTACAAAACACATATATTTAAAATATTATATATTTGTTAAGTTATAATTTCGTGTCAAGTTATCAATCATAAAAACAGCTTACCGATCACCACTTCAACACAAACAAAACCCAAAAACCAAAAAAAATAAACACAACTAAAAAAGTATGTACAAAATCAAAACCAAACAAACACACAAAACCAAGTATTCATTTTACATGGATGATGATTGTAGTAGGTGAGAAACCAAAACACAAACACAAAAGAAAAAAAAGCGGGCAAAAGAGATGGGAGCCCTTATGAGAACGTAGTAGCTAGAGGAAGAGAAAAAAAAAGAGGGGAAGAGACAAATGATAAAACAAAAAAAAAACATAAAAACACAATACAATTAAGCTAAACACACCAACAAAACTTATTTCTCAAGATATATTATCAATTTTTAGATATACTGTTGTTTTGGGGGGTAACCCTTCATCCATTGTTTTAGAATATAGTTGGAAAACTAATGCTAGCGTTACTTGCTATCTGCCAGATTCATTATATACTCACTGTTCGAGCGTCTAACATTTACCCTCCTGAAAAGACCTGACTTCGTCCACCCTCGCCCTACTAACCCCATACACCACCCTCTACCATACATACCCCAAACGAAAAACCCTACCAAAACCCACCCTACCACAAAAACCCCTCTATCCCTCTCCCCATAAAAAACAACCATCCCCCCCCCTCCTCAACCCTCTTCCTCTCCCCAAAAACCCCACCTCTCCCACTTTCCCCACTGCCCACCCCCCCCTAACCCTCTACCCTCTCTACCCCAAAACCCTACAAAAACTCTCACCAAAAAAAAAAACCACACCGCTCCACAAACAGACCTCATTCCCAATAAAAACCCCTCTACTCACACCCGCACCCCCCCAAAAATAACAACCCCCCCTACACCACCCTACCAACGTAACAAAAAGAAAACCCTAATCCACCCCTCTAAATCACCCCTCAAAACCAAACTACCCCTCTAACTTCCAAACGACCCCCCTACTACTACACCCAATCCCCATTCTACTCCCTCCTCCTCAACTATCAAACCAACGGTACCACGACCCCCACCAACAAACACCACAACAACCCTCTCACACTGCACTCTCATCCTCATTCACACCCCCTCTCCTCTCGCCCCCCCCCTCACCCTCACCCTACCCCTCGACTTCACCAACAACCTCAGCCCCCTGACCCCCCCCTCCTCTCTTACCCTCCCCCCCCTACTCCCCTAGCTCCCCTCCTAAAAAAACCTGGCCCCTCAACAAACCCCCCCCCCCTTACTCACCCCCAACCTATACCCCCCCCGCCTTAACCCCCAACAACACTCCCCTACCAACCCCATACCGAACCACTCTCCCAAAACATAACTCCGACCTCCCCAACACACAAAACCCCCACCTGCCCCTGCAAAAGCCCTCCTTACCCTACCCCCTCTCTGCCTACCTCCCCTACCCTCCTCCCCCTCCACACATACCCACAACAACCCCTACCCCTCTTCTAAAATAGAATCTCCCCCTCTATCCCCCCCCGAACAACCACCCATCCTCCTGACCTACACTGAACCCCCTTACACCCAAGACACCTCCCTCCACCTTAAGTACCTCCACCCACCCCTCCCACAAACCCCAACCCCCCCCCACCCAGCCCAAAAAAAATAAAACCCCTCCCCCTCTCCCCCACCTACTACCCCTCTTCCCCCTAACCCCTCACCACTTCCTCTACCCCTATCCCAACTAACCCAAAAACCCACCAACCGATCCGCCTCTCCACTCCATTAACTGCCTCCCCCTACCTCCTCGACCGCTCCTTCGCTACCATCCTCCCACCCTCACCTCATACTCTACCCTTGCTCCTCTAGCCTCCCAAACTCTGCCTAACCCCCTAAAACCCACTACCCCCCTCCCTCCCAAACTTCTCCCTAATAAACCGCCACCCTACCCTTAACCAAACAAAATAACCCCCAACTAGCCCTCCTACTCCCGCCTACTCACCTGTCCCTGCCCCCCCTCTACGAATAATGTAAACAACACAATTTTATCCAAACATAAACATAAAAATTGTGTTTGAATAAATATTTCTTATAAATTGTATAGTTTACTGATTTTAAACGTAAATCAGTAATCAGTAATCAAATCATCAACCCTCCCCACCCTCCCACCATGACCTTTGATCTATTTCTATTGATTCTTTATATTTTCGTGTATCATTTCGTAACTAACAAAAATTAGTTTTTTTTATTATACTAACTTACTTCGAAATTATAACGCTAACGCAAAAGTTTTTACTTAGTAACGTTAACTAACATAGACCTAACTAAAAATATATGTACACTACTATCTAACAACACCACTACGATAATAACTAACATTAATAAACTTTAACTTCAACAGTTTAAGTAGCTTAACATTCATAAAATGTAATACTTATTCCTCTTTTCAATAGAATCTATCACAAGGCAAATGTTAATTCTATCATTAACTCTAATTATTCAAAATGTTTAGCATAACCTGTCTTCTTCACAACAACAAAAACTCTTACTTGCTGACGTATCATTCTACATCATTTACATATATTTAACAAAATTATTCATATCTTGTTCTACAGATTCATAATCACAACGGTATAATTGCAAAACATTAACAAGTTTTAACACATAACATACATAAACAATGTTCTAACCTGATCCATAACATAAATAACAGTATTTGAATAAAATTATCTACGTAACATTTATAGTTTATAGATTCAACAGTAAATCATCATTCAGTAATCAAACCCATTCATCTCCTGCAGGCTCCTACCACCATCCGCTATGATTATTATTCTATTTATCCATAGTATTTCTGTATAATTTTTGAACAACTAACATAAAAATATCTTTATATACTGACTTCATCGATATATGCTTACGTAACAATCAGTTTTAGATCAATAACTACAAGAATTCGTACCTGCGAACTAGAATTAAGGTACACGCAAACCTAACTCATAGCTACATGTATAATCCATAAATCGAAAATTCCCTACTTTCGAAAGTAAGTAACTAGGGTCAACCTAATACTCTATAATTCCTCTTTTCCGTACCATCAGCAAATGGTAAAGACGTATCTCAACAAATCCTTACTAAATGACCATTCTATCAAAGATCAACATTCTTGACTATGAATTGATTAATTTATCTCACAAAGTGTACATTCGTCCAAGTCTATCATATTGAACTTGAATTAACGTAGGCATTAGTTCAATTCTCTGCAAACCTACAGTCTCAACCAAAAACTTATAGCGCTCACTTCTAAATCCATATCGTCCGTTAAACCAGTATATTACACAAAATAATCCATTCATCTATCATCTGTTAATTTCACATAGTCTTAGTAATATTAACGTAACTTACTAATTTTACGATATATCAGTTTCATTAACAAGGTATCTAAAGGCAATAATTCATCCTCCGAGAAGAATACCCAGGGATTCACCTTGAAGGGTGTAAACATGAGAAGGCGGAACCCCGAGGGTGTAGCGAGTTTTATTCTCAACCAAAGACTTGAGACCTTATCCTCTTCGGAGCGGGTAAAACCGCTTATACTAACCCCTCGGAGTGTATCCCCCTCTCAGGGTTACACCTTTCAGGGTGCATCCCTTGGTTTTCTCTATGATTAATTTTCTTTAAAGATCTGTTATCGAAGAACTTTTAACGATGCTTGTAAAGCCTTATGGGGTGTCAATGAGAGATACCTATGTAGCATATCTCATGCTAGCGTTACCTAAGTAAGTGCGATTTGCGGCTTGCGGTCAGGTGCGTGCCGCTTCGCGTTGCGGGCTTATCGGTATCGGTGCTGTGCTGTGCGTGCTGATCCGGGTGCGATTGTGGTGCTTGTGCAGACAACCTTTGTGTTGACTCTATACGCCTATATATAATCATATTATTTATATTACTTTTATCTTATTTTTTTATTTTTTTTTTTTTTTTTTTTTTAATATTATTCTATTTTATTTTATCTACTATAATAAACTGTTTGGCTGTTTCCTAACTTAATTGATTGCATGATTTATTAATTAGGAGCAAATATTTTCTATTTTATTATTACTATCTAACTTTTTTTTATCGAAAAAAGACTCGTATCTTTTCGTCGATAACGGAACTACCACGGCTAATTACCTCCACCCACGCTGATTAACTCCCCACGGTATCCTAACTCCCTCCATATCGATTCGTTTTCACGTTGCTTATGGCTTCAAATACCCATTCTTTATACACTTATAGTAATAATATTTAAATCTATACTATATATACTTTTTATATATATATATATTATATATATATATATATAACATTATAACATATTCATATATCTATTTTTAATCGATTTATATATACGTTTTCGTTTTTGATTCAAGATATAAAAATTTTATGATAATATATATTATATATTAATTATATATATATTTATCGATATATATATTCATTATATATAATTAATAACTATATCATATAATATTATCTATATATTTAAAGTGTGAAAACATTACTTATAGATATTGTCATTTTATTTTACCCTTGTAAATTACCAGTTAATAAGAAACCACAATTTTGATAACATTTATTATATATTGATTACTTTTGTGCAAATGAAAGAAATACATTAAATTAAATAATATATATATATATTATATATATATATTATATATATTTATATCAATTCATGTTTCATTTATGATACTACGTAAATTGCATAAAATATAGTTATATTTGTGTATTCCTAAAAGTAATAAATTTGCATCAAATGTAATAATATAAAGATATGCTTATTAAATTATTCAATCATAATATATATTATACTATATTATACTAGATATTATAAATATATATATAATTATATATATGTATGTATATACTTTGCTTTTAAAAGGAATGTTAACCACGAACTATATACGAGCGATGTAATCCATTTTTTTTCGATTATTCCAAGGCAATAAGTGCGAAAAGGTTGCCAATAAATTTTGTTTCATTTTTAGGTCAAGAGGAATGTCCAGTTAAATTAAGGGATGAGCAAGAGCCAGTTGTCTCTCGCCTCACGGCGGACGAGACGCGGGAGGGACTTCGTCCCCCTCTAGTCCACCGTTCGCAAACAGGTTTTCTATCAATAAATAAATATGGAAAATTATACATTTAACATTTAAATTAACTATTATTAAAAGGTTGCATTATATTTTTATATTTCTTAAAATTGGAGTTTAAGT
Source organism: Trachelipus rathkii (assembly GCA_015478945.1). Taxonomy (NCBI): domain Eukaryota; kingdom Metazoa; phylum Arthropoda; class Malacostraca; order Isopoda; family Trachelipodidae; genus Trachelipus; species Trachelipus rathkii. The sequence goes on along the minus strand of JABUQX010004410.1, from coordinate 9,620 downwards.
TAACACTCACAGTGCATGGTTAGATTATTTATCGATTTTCGAATATTTTATTTTAATACTGTAACACTTTTAAGGGAAAAGTGCCTATATTATACATATCTATAGTATATCAATTAATATATATTATAGGATATACATAGATTTATATTATTAATTATAGTATATAATTATATTATATTATATATATATATATATAGATAATATTCTTATATATATTCTTCTTTTTTAATGTTACGCGGCTATTGCATAAATAACACAACCAGTTCCGATTTAAGACATCTTATTATAGCGAAGACATCTGAGAATAAAAATCGGCATTCTTTGCATTATATTATTTTTCTTGTCTTAAACGTTTTCCATTTCTTTTAATAAAATCAAAGATTGCAACATTTCTTTGTAAATTCTCGAAAAACTATTATCCTTTACAATTGTCTGAATTTTCAGAATACCAGTAGAACTGAACTGAGTTGCGTGGAACAAAATTCATATAGTACATCAGTGACTATTATGCTTTTTGTATTTGACTCTGAAATTGTCTTTTTACTTGTATGTTGTATATATATATATTCTATAATATATATATTATGTTATTACTAATATAATTATATAATTATTATAATAATATAATAGTGATATATATGATCTCATTTATATATATATTATAGATAGTATACTATATATAATATATCATATAAATTATACTTATTATATATATCAGTATATAATATATTATATATTATATTACGTTATATATATAGTATATATATTATAATATAGTTATAATATATTACTAATATTAATTTAATAGTTATTATTATTACATGTATAAATAGTATTATAGTACAATAAATTATTTTATCCATTAAATATTAATATATATATTATATTATATATTTATATATTTACTATTATCATCATACGTATATATATAATCTAATATATATAATATTATATATTCTTATATATATATATATATATATATCAGTAATTATTATATATATATAATATATAGTATACACTTTAATAATTATATAATATATATAATAGTATATATATATATATATTATATATTAATATCACTATATTACATATCATACTAGATATATTATAATAATTATAGCTTCATATGATATAATATATATATATATAGATTATCATAATTAATTATTATATAGTATAGTATATATTATATATTGCTATTACCATATTTTTCTTCAAAATTGGAGATGGCAGCTAAACAAACTCTAATATTCCTTATTTTAATAAGAATTGCAAATATAAATATAATCACTCTAAAGCTTCGAAAAATCAAATACTGTTGATGTTGCAATAATTTGTAACACGCTAGCATAATTTTCAAATTCCAATATCTAATTAATAATAACTAGGACTTACAAAAATGAGATAGCAAGATTAAGTCATTACTAGTAGGGTTGCCGAACGCACGTTTGATGCGTGCTGGGTGACGGAACAATTCGTGAGCTGGCCAACCTATAATTCTTATATAAATGCCTTTCTTCCCAATTCTTTACATATATAATAGTTGCAACAATATGAAATATAATTTAAATCTTTAATGTTAGATATTAATATTAAATTTATACAATTTAAGTTTCATTATGCCTACGAAAGACAGACAACAACAGGAAAATGATGAAGAACGGTTTGATGTTTTTTGACGATCCCGCCCGGAGAGGGAGAGAGATGAACAAGAAGGAAAGGAATAATAAGGAGACGATGAGAGAGAGAGACTTCATAAAGACCAACTACGCGACCAGTAGAGAGGAAGGAGTCAGGCCAGAAGAATAGTATACTGACAGCTATGCCTCTCTAAACTATCCCAATGAACTGGTTCGTCGAGCAAGAGAAGACCAAGATATATAACTCCAGTGTATCCTTCGCCTACAAAGAGCTGACTACCTCCTTGCCAATGAGTCCGATCCCTCTTCTGCATCCTACATAAGACTGTACGAGCTCTTACGCCTGCTAAGGAGCGACAGACTCTCTCATCAGCTTACAAAGCATGGCAGACACTTCCTCCATCGCCACCAGACACTCTTATTAAGACTCTTAATTTAACTTTTAAAAGTAATGCTATTAACTTTGATGAAGTTGTAAAGTTATTTGGGAAAAAAATCAAAAGAAAAGCAATTAAGGGGAGACTTCATAGCAAAACCTCAACTATTCCAAACCGATAAAAGTAAATGTTTTTATCTATATATATATTATTAATACTATATTATTATAATATATATTTATAACTTATTACTACTATTATATATATATTAATATATATATATGCGAAATGGAGAGAGTAGGCAGTGCTTAACTTCCTCTTTTTATTTTTGTTATTCACATTATCTTGTTGAAGGTCGGATAAAAACTTATATGGCAACTTTTGAATGAGAGAAAATGTTTTGTGTGGCATATTTTACGAGATAACAGGAAAATGGGCAGAGGAAAAATTTTGTAACACGTATTCAAACTATTAAGGCCTTCAAATTATGATTTTATTTCATACATATGTCGAAATGAAAAAATGTTTTAAATTGTGAAATAATTTGAGAAATATTAATTAAACAAAGTTTTTCAGTAAATGAAAATTGTTTTTTATATTGATTTTATCATACAAAAAAAAATAAAAACAGTGCTTAATTAATTATATGGATAGTCATTAAAATCAATATATTCTTCTACTCTTAAAATTTAACTTCGAAATTAAACACATTATATAACTAACCTAACCTTAACCCTAACTAACCTTAACTCGACACCAATCGTTGTAATGCTAACACATGAGTATTCCTTATCATTAACTGTAATAATAGAATTATATCGTACAGTAAAATTAATGACGTATATGTAACTATCAAGTTCGTTAACATCATATATATTATATATATATATTAATTATATATAATCTATGATAATATTATATGGATAATAATATATGGATAATATATTAGTATATTAATATATATATTCATAATATATAAGAAAATGATATAGTAGTATATATAATATACTTAATATATTGACTTATCTTAATCAATAACTTGAAAAGTGATTCCTTGTTCGAAATACAGATTAATAATTATGTTATCTGTTTATTGGTCGGTACATTTGTATCCTTTCTTCCTCTCACGAAAATCTATATATATAACCTTTTCTTTTTTTTTCTTTCCTAAATTGTCATCGTTGGTCTTCATATTTCACCAATAGTAACTTATTCAAACAAGCTGCCATTTTGGAGACATCCTGTCTGTAATATATATTATACTCATAACTATCATTATATATATTATAATATTATTAATAGTTAGTTATCTCTTATATATATATATTATTATTATATGGATACGTTCATATAGATATTATACGATCATCATAGTATTTTAATTACTATATAAGCTTACCTCACCTTCTGCTTTTATCAAGATTGGTTACCAATACTGATTATATTTCTTCCTCTCATTTCATCGAAATACAATGATCACATTTTATATAGATCCGTAGGATATAAGACCTCTTTTTTTTTTCTATTTCTTGTATCCAATTTAACGAACTTATTTTGAGTTTCTATGATTCTATCTTTATTCTGTCTTCGAAAATCTTCTAATAAAAATCACCATTCTAAGATTACTTCATCACTTGTTCAAAACGAAAGGCTAAATGAAGAAATAAAACCACCATTGTTTAAAGACTTAATATTATCATTTCACTTTGGGTTTCCCCTTTATACATATATTATATATCATTAAGATATTATATTGTATTATATCATATATTATATATATTATAATATATTAGTATATATTATATATTAATATTAATATATATACTTATCATATCATATATTATATTTATTATATATCATATTAATTATAGATATATATAGATATTATATATACTTATACTATATATATAGATATTATACATATATATATATATATATAGTATATATATAATATATAATTGTCATTAAATTTATTATAGTTAATATAATATTTAAAAATGATTTTGTTTTTAATCTACTCGTTTAATGTTTTACTCTAAGTATTACTGTACTTTCGGCAAAAATGTACCAAGACAGAAGTTTACTTTTATGTATCATCTAAGGAATTGGCATTTCAAGTCAATTCTTATTCTGATCCTAAATTACCGACCTTATAGGGTACATACACAAAACGGAGATATCCAGCACATGTTTGCACCTCCTCGGCTACTTGGTAGCACACGTTCTTTCATACTTGTGTCACAATCAAAGACGTTATGCCCTCTTTCAATTGTTAAAACGTAATTTTCAAGTAGTTAAACGTATGTTATCCAAAATTGCTTCAACGCATTCGCATGATGTTTCGATACCTCATTGCAGTTGTCAACTACGGTTGCTAGTCAGAAAAAACAGGAAGATATTACAGACTGTTTGGCCCTCCTTATTGTAGGAGACGATTTCTTTCAAATTATAGTTCCAAATACAACACCGTTGCCCCCAGTATCATCAAACCTTACAAAGGTCCTTCTTGTTAATTAATTATATCAATATTGCATTATAGCATACCATTATTTGTGATCCATATTCAGGACAATACCTTGGTGGTCCTTACAGTTACACGCCGGAGATATTGATCATTTGTGCCCCTTCATTTAGGACACTTTCTATTCTTAACCTGTTTTTAATCAAAAATATTTTGCCCCTTCATATTAAAAGTGTTACAAATAGTGCAATGTATATAATGGTAGCAGCAAGCTGGAATGTACAGACATTCCATTGTTTTCTATCCTCTATATTACAGATTTTATCTTATCATCTTCCAATGGCAAAAGGCGACCGTTGACATATGATGGATTATGTGATATTTCTTCATCAATGAAGGTACAGTTGACCTCGCTGAATTCCTTTACTCAGGATAGGTCCATTTGTTTCTATTGTTCCGATGATGCATTTGATAATTTAGGAGACGATACCATTGGCACTCCATTTTAGGCAGCTTCCTTTCAATGTCCATCTTGTCGCAAATTTCAATGCGGGCATGTTTTACGTACGACATGATAGAGACCCAACTAAGTTATCCTTGTCCCCCAAGCTGGAACCCCACAGCATTTAGGCTATATCACGCCTTCTCAAAAAGTCCAGAAAATACGATTTTCTACTTTCCTTTCCAGCTGTATCACCACTATTACGTTACAATCAATACGTCTGGATATTCGAACACAGTACTGTCTTGACTTTTGGGGGTCATGTGATTATAATTCATTGTATTGGTACTAAAGAACGGGGAAAAAGTTGCGTGCCTCAAAACAACGGATTAACACAACTTCAACCACGAAAACTCAATGTAAATTCTGTAATAACAGACAGCTAAGTTGAGTTGTAGACACGATCGTGATCACTTAATGTTGATGGGTGGTTCGTGGCGGGCGATAGAGCGTCTGAGTTATTACGTCATGGCAAACACGATGTAACTAAAAACTTGTCTTTAGATTCTAATTTCAGGACCGAGGAATGTAATACATATGGCATTCACTAGGCATTCTCATCAATTTTGATCCTTTATTACGTGATCCCTTATCAGGTCCTCCACCAAAAAACGGAGATATTCCAGACATTGTTTTCCACTCCTTCTACTTCGATAGGGACACGTTCTCTTCAAGTCTTGTAGTTCAATCAAACGTTGCCTCTGTGTATATGTTAAAAGAATTTTCGTGTTAACGGATGTATACAAATTGCTTTCAATAGCATGTCCATTATTTTGATCCTCTCATTTTCGTTTGCAAAACTAACGCGATGGTAAAAAAAAAAAAGGAATATACAGACATGTTTTATCCCTCTTCATGTATGAGACGTATCGTTCAATTTATAGTCAAACGCAACACCGTTGACACCCAGTATATAAAAACTTACAAATTGTTTCATTGTTAACTACTAATATTCAACTTGCATCTACAAGCATACCATTATTTATAGATCCTTATTTTCATGGAATACTATGGCGGTCCCTACAGAGTACCAACGGGAGATATGCATTTGTTCCCCTTCAGTTAGGCACTTCTTTCAACCTGTTGTTTAGGCTCTAAAGATATCATTATGTAATTATTTTTCCCTTTCAGCAGAACTAAAATCAACTATCCTATATATCAAAAACTAGAAGTGCTGTGTTAAAACGGAAGGAATATTTGGAATCAGCGCATCAAATATATTTAAAATCAATTCTTACCTTTCCGGCACAAGAAAAAAAAATAATTTTGTTGTGCAATGTGTCCTTTAAGTGCTTTATAAAATACATGAATAGGGTAGTAACTACCCGGTAGTTATAATCATTAAAATATTTCTCCGTGAAATTTACTATAATGTGAGTCTTTAACTTCTCCATTTGAAAATTTAAAAACTCTTTTAACAGGAGTCTATTTCAACATCGCAACTACAACAGGTAAAATAATTTTATCCTTGCTTCGAGAACGTCTTCTTAAAAAAACCCGAGTTGTAAAACCGAGTCGCATCTATTAATTAAAACATCAAGAAATTACAAATCATTGTTAGCTTCCGTTTATAAAGCACTTAAAAATTATCTATTTAATATTTAAACTGGTCTTTTGAATGAGAAAATTAGACCTATATTGAGTAGACATTTTACTTTTTTAAATATTCGTGTTGTTTTCAAGAATGCTTTGTTATAATTATAAACACCGCTGGTCCGTTAATGCATTCTAATGTTGTTTATTTATATAATTGTCCCAAATGTAATTTGGGAACGTACCAGTCGTACCAGTCGGTTGTATTGAGCGTATGTTAAGAGTTCACATTAACGGTCACAGAGGTGTGAACCATAGAACTGATATGGAGTTGCCTTCAAAGGAGCACTCCTCTATTAAACACCATTCCTTGTCCTGTAAATTTAAAATTGGGTAAAATGATTTTAAAACTTTAGGGCATCTTGGTGCGGGAGAAAGTTTCGTGATTTCAAAATCTTTACTTATGAAACGAATCCATCCTACAATATATAGTGATGTTTCATTAAAAAGAGAAGTTCAAGGAAACATATTTTTACATTGGGCTCGAGCCAATGGGGGACAGAGGGGGGACGAAGTCCCATTATGATGAGATCATTATCATAAAATTTTTGCTTATAAAGTTTACTATAAAGTACTTCCAAGAAAAATATTTAACACCAAAATATTAATGTCCTAATATTTAATGTTTATAAATGTGGTGACGACCAAGTATCGACTTCTTAAAATATGATCATTTCTCGTATATCCTTATAATTCTTTTTGTTCGTTATATTCCGGATGTTAGATATAATATTAAGAATCAGTTATGGCTTAGATTAATTGCCTATAAGGCTTGGTTAGGAATAGGTATTGTTGTATTTATAATTATATGTATTAGTGTAGATATCTTAGTTTGTTTTCTTTAGCTTATTTATTATTATATAATTTATCTTTCTAATTTAATTTTATGTATTATCTATGGTTTCGATATATATTAGTCACACTAATTAGTTACGTGGCTCTGTACGTTCTATTAATATCGGGATTTAGTTGTCTTTCGACATACAGATCACGCAGGATGTACTCGAGCTGAAGAATTATGTACTGGTTTATTTGTTTCTTTATAGATGATCTTTGTCTGTACTATGTTAACTTATGTTATTTAGTGCAGACGCCATAGGGTGGTTATAATAATCACTATCTCATATTGTAATCTTATTACTTTTCTACCATTTATTCTAACTCCATTAGGTCTAATTACAACTAATATAGATATCATACCTTATTGTATATATCTCATTACTATACGCTAATTTTTCTCATAATTACCTCTATCGCCAGTAGCATTGTGAAGTTCGAATGCTAGCTTTGACCCACGTATAGATGATACTTAGTTGAATTTTTGGGATTTCTGAGGTCTGGGGGTTATCTATAGATATATCTGACTTAACTTATGATGTTTACTTTTTCCCTTTGTATCTAGGCCATGATCGGTAATATACATCCTACTTTCCCATTTTGATGTTACGGCAATATAATAATATTATTAAGATTAAAAATGATCTATATCTGCTAATTTCAGGTATATCGTATTATAAATATGTATATCTTTTATTATATTTATATTATTCATGATATATTATTAATTATAATATTAAGATTATTAGTGTAACTATTATTATTAATTATACTTTAAAGTCATTATACTATTACGAATAATTGTGTATTAATGAAGTCGCCATGTTTAAATTTATAATCATAATCATTAGATAATCATATTATATTATTCTCGATATGTATTATTATAATAATATATATATATATTTATTATAATATAACGTAGTAAAAGTATTAAGTATATAACATATTAACATGTATGTATACGTTTTTATTGTAGATAGTAAATATATAAGTAGGCAAGTATCTACGCCGCTCTTATAGGTTGGAGCTTCGAATATCGTCACTGTCCTATAACGACTAACTGATAATAAATAATATAATTAAATTTTATAGTAACTACTATATTCTCCCCGGTCTGATATGATATTAAGGTAATAGATCTAGTAGAATAACTATTATATAATCAGAGTGGAAATTCTAGTGAGAAAGAGGCATGAAGAATTTACAATAAAAATTGGTAATTAAAGCTAATCCCTCAACTCAGAATTTTTTTTTTTATGACAAACCTATCAAAATAATTGTTAATACATCTTGCTTAACCACATAATGCATTAGAAATATACAGAATATTATAAAAAGAGTTTAAGAGTATAAATGAGATTTTACACTGTTCTGAGAGACTCACCTAAATAACCGTTTATCACGAACAAAGCCAAGGTTTTCATAGAGTAAGTGCTGGTTTGTTCGTGATTTCAGTTTCTAGGATACTATATAAAAATATTAGTAATAAAATATATATTAAATCATATATATATCTAATATGTACTATTGTATAACGAATCTTGGTTCTAATAAGAGTTATGTACGCATGAGACAAATTATTTAAATATCAATTATTCTTTATACCTTTCTCTCTTATATTATTTAAACTTATATAAAATTTTTGAAGAATTCTATAAACTAACAAACTAAAATACATTAAAAGTAATAACTTTAATATTTTCAGAATTATTATGTTATCTGAATAAATGTCAAATTCTTTATGTATATATAGGTAATATTACTTTATTAGGATATTTTATCTACCTAGACATAGATCAGTCGTTAATATAAGTGACAGCTAAATAATTATTTTCACCAATGTAATAAAACGTTTATATTTCTCATATTTCTAGAATCTAGGGTAATGGTCAGCGGACTTCTACCATCTAAGCGGGATCTATATATATATAATGAATACTATAGGATAGTCATTAATTTAAAAACGTTTAAATAATAAAAGTTTTCAATAATACAAACTATTTTAGTCTTACTTTTAGACTTTCTCCGTGAACGAAGACTTGACCGTACTATCTGATAATCGTATATCTATATCTATTATCTACAAAATTTGAGATATGTTAATTATAAATAGACATTATATATATTTATAATAAAACAAATATATCTACATATTTATTATTTATTATATATTATATATATATTATATATATATAGATATTATATTA
>JABUQX010004409.1:12500-15106 GCA_015478945.1 Trachelipus rathkii | reverse complement strand
ATATAGTAATTGCAATTTTTTGCTCTATGATGATTTGCAGCATATAATATGATGAATTCCATTTTGTTTCCACATCTTTGATAAGCTTGTGTATTGGCAAATTTTGAGATTTTTGAATTTGTAGCATTTGGTGATCTACTAAAATGACCTACAATTTTCCTACATAAAGTAATTAAATCTTTAATTGATTTTTGAGAAAATATAGCATCATGTATTACTAGCCGTAAGGAATGAATAAAACATGTCTCATTTATAACACCTGTTGCTCTCATACCTTTTGTAATTGTTTGTGATTATCTGTAGGCACAACATGAATATTTTCTTTTCTTAAATCCCAGCTCTTAAGTATTTCCCCACCTTTCTAGACATATATTTTCTGCTGAATGAAAACACTAAAACTACTGATCTGTGAATTCCACTCTCCTTTGAAAATCTATCATTCCAATGCCTACATACCTTATAAAGCTTTCAGTTATAGGCAAGTCCAAAACTGATGCTTAATGATATCTTGAATTTCTTGCAGCTGAAGTGTTATTTTGTTCTTGAACCCTTTTACAATATTGTGGGGAAAAATCTCTTTCTGAGAAAGTACCTCCTTGATGAATATTATTATTTGGACATAGAGTGATTAATAATCTCTTAAATCCAATGTCTTCTACAAAAGAAAAAATGACAGAGATTGTCCAAAGCTGTGATTTTCCCACTAGTGAAATGAATTTATGCGGTATTTTCTATCATTATTGTCCCAAATCTTTGTTTTCTCAGTTATTCAAAAGTGTAGTGAAGAAATCGTTTTTTTTAATAAAGTAGAAGTTGATAATATGGATGGACATGGATCATCATCTGCCGTGTCTGTGATATCATGTTTCTTTTTTCGCCACCTTTCTTCTTGAACAAATTCAGATATTCTTCAACTTCAAATAGTGGTTTTAGCTATCTTCAAGATCACCAGTAAAAGGTTTTGTGCTATAATATTTTGAAACTTTCTTTGGGTTTCCTCTGATAGTAATGTATTCTCAGTAGCGCACAAAAGACACTCAGTTTTACTATTATCTCTTACTTTAATCTTAAAGTAACCCACACTAGAGAATGGAATATAATACAGATTCTCCTAATGGTGCATCAAATCTGTTAAAAAATAAAATAATCCGATCATCATTTCCTAAAAAATATACATGCATAGAGATCTAATAACTATATAACTTATATATATATATATAATATATATATATATTATATATATATATATATAGATATAATAATATATATAATATTTATATATTATATTATATATAATAATAATATAAATATAATATATTATATATGAATATAATAATATATATATATATATAGATATAATATATTATATATATATTTTTTTTTTTTTTTACAGTTCACCACCACTCCTCACGGGCAGAGCCCTATTCCAAGGAGGTGTGGTTGCCACGCCTCACAAATCAACAGACTAAAGCAAACTAACGCAGTATGAGCACAGACGCAGCTTTGAAGTGGGGAGATTAAATTAGCGAAGGAAACAACAGAAGATGGAAGAGAAAGTTCCACAAAACAATGTGGCAAGGAAGAAGAAGCACCGCAGCCGAATTAGCCTGCGAGTTACCATACATCAACACAAAAACGCATGTGCAGACACGAGCAACCCCTAGTGATACGAGGGGCGACTTAAAGGGGGCACACGATGATAAGCTCCCTCGAGGCACCTTGCCCGCCTTGCGTACCTATAGAGAAAGAGATTAATAGCACCAAACATCGCGCCGCAAAGGATAGAGGGTCAAGTGACTGGAAAGTACAGAACTGTTTATAAGCCTTTTGGCCTTTTGACTCGACCCTATCCAATAGCCGGGTGAAACCAAAGCCCCCCCAGATAATGAGAGCAGTACTCCATACAGAGGGCGATGAGGCCCTTGTAAAGCTGGAGCAACTGGGAAGAGGAAAAAAAGTCTCGCAGTCTAAAACAGAACTCCCAGTCTTCTTGAGGCCACCTTACAACCTTTTGTGATGTGATTTCCAAACATTTTTTTGTTTATTTAAGGCCAAGGATGTTTATATTGTCAACAGGAGAAGACGAGAGAACCGTCGAAAGAGTAGGAAAGTTAGAAGTGTCTTAGAGAGGAAGATTTGTAAGAAGTTGAGTTTTTTAAAGAATTGAATTTCACAATGTTCAGACGACCCCCACCCGGAAATTCTATCCAGTCAGCGAGAAGAATAGAATCGAAAGATTAAGACGAGAGCAATTCTAGAAGAAAAGACGGGAAGCAGAATTGAAATGAGTTGAGAATGAAGGGTCGTGTCATCGGCATATGAGTGAATAGAGTTAGATGTGCAGTGAGAAGACATTAATGAAAAGCAGTAATAAAGTAGGAGATAAGACAGAACCCTGAGTTGAACACCACTATTGACAGAAAAGAAGAAGAAGTCTGCCCCTCACAAAAGCGATATGAGCCGATTGAAAGAAAACAACATAAGTAAGGAAAGAGAAGGAGGAAACCCAAAGAGGAGGCCTGAAGCGTGGCCGGCTGACCGTGCCATACCCTGTCAAAGTTTGGAGGATGGCAGCGCCACCACGCAAGTTCTCCCGGAGTTCCTAA
>JABUQX010004409.1:0-7500 GCA_015478945.1 Trachelipus rathkii | reverse complement strand
ATATATATATTTTGATTATGGAGCAGTCAACAGGACCTTCACGCCAAGTTAATTAGTTGAGTTCCTTCGTCTAGTATATGTCTATAAAAATATAATAGGGTGTATTAAAACTATAAATATTAAACATAAGAAAAATAGAGATAGTAAGAAGCCACATAGAGGCCTACGAGATTGAATAAATATAGATATATAATATAATATATTATATAATATATATATATATATAATATATAAATATATATTATATAATAAATATATATATAATATAGAATATATATATAATATATATATATATATATATATATATATATATATATTGTTTATATATTATAATATATATATATATATATATATAAGTTTTATATATATATAATAACATAGCAAATATATATTATATTCTTATTTATAGTGTTTACATTATATATATATATATATATAATATATATATAATAATATATATATAAATATATATATAATAAGTATATATATAATATATTATATTATTATATATATTAATATATATTCATATATATAATATATATATATATATATATATATATATATATAGATATAATATATATTATATATATATATATATAATATATATATAATATATATATAATAATATATAGTAACTTATATACTGTATAATGTATACTATGTATAGTTATTGATTATTATTAATATTAAGTATATAAAAATAAGTATTTAATTTTTCAATATGGATTATAGATCCAAATGTAGAGTTATAAAAATGTTGAAAAATAATTTGGATGGACAACACCAAACCTTCATTATTTCAACAAGGTTTTGGATCTCGTTAAAAGCACGAAGGAACCAAGAGGTCTATTACTAAATTAGTTAATAAAATCCTAGCTAGTTAACTTTATATACACATGATGAAATAAAGGGTCTCATAGATAGATTAAAAGCAAACCTAGTTGAAATTACAGAGTTAGATAATGATATAATAAATAAATTTGCTGACTGTAATGAATTCACATTTGAAAGCGCAGATAAAATTTGCGAAAAAAATGAATTTTATGCCCTCAGCATTTCATCTCTCATAAGTAAACTTGAAAATAAAATAAGCCCTATGCAGAATATTTCTTCTAATAATAATCATACGTGAAACTGGTTCGTCTGTTTAAAAAGACCCGAACCAGCTTCCTTGAATTTGATGGAAAAGCCGGAAGATTTTGATTAGGTTCTTAAAAAAATTTTGATAGAGTATGATAGGGGAAAATTATAGATAAAATTTGCTAGACATTCATGTTTAATGAAGCAACTTAAAGGTCCTGCTAAAATTTTAATCCAAAAAAGTCCTATGGCTGATATGGATTACGACATGGCAAAAAACCTATTAAAAAGTGCTTTCAGCAATAAAACCTTACAACAATTTTCAGTAATAGAAAAACTTTTAAAATTAAAATTAACTAATGATTTTTACACTTGGATCAGTGAGGCTAAATTAATAGAAAGCCAAATAGATAGCTTAAAAATAACTAGTAAAGTGATTTGCCAATATTTTTTGTGGAATAGTTTACCAGAGCAGTATCAAACACAGTATAAAAACATTACTAATAATACTTATCCAACATTGGATGAAATTTTGAAATTCATAATAGAATAGGTAAGAGTGGGTTAGTAAATACAAAATCAAATGCAAATGTATACACTACTAAAACTACATCACAAGTTGAGAAAAAAACAGTAGCTTTAGCTACTAATATTGATGTGAATCAAAAACAAAAAACAAACACTGAAACAACAAAAAGGGTTGGTTGTTCTATTTGTCAAACATTGCAAACAGCAGATTGCATGGAGCATAATTTGTACAGTTGTCCAAAATTCAAAACACCTGAATCAAAATTACAAAAAAATTAAAGAACTAGGAGGTTGTATTAAATGTGGGTATTTAAATCATAAAATTGAAAACTGTAAGTTCAAATTTAATGCTAAATGTAGAAATTGTAATGCATGGCACTCAGCATTTTTATGTATTAAAAAACAAAATGGACCTAATCCAACACAAAAACCAAAAAACAATAAAAATAAAAATAATGTACCAACAGAAACATCCACCAATGTTGTTGAACTAAATGTTACACCTGTAGATAACCCTTCTTCAGAGCAAGTAGCAAATTGTTTATTATTAAGTTCCTTAAATGTAACAAGTAGTCAAAACATAACTCTTCCTACCTTCACCACAACTTGTATAAATAAAAACAATAACAACCAAGATTTGCGGGTTTTATATGACTCTGGGTCGGAAATAAATTTTATATCGCAGACAGTGGCAAACAAAATTAAATATAAAGTTGTACAGTCTGAAATAATGCTTAACATAAAAGGTTTCAATGAAAGTAAATATTATCAAACTCCTATTATAGAAATTGATGTAAAAATAAATAATAAAAATAACAGGATATTGTAGCAGCTGTGTCCCTTCTTTAATACAGGCCAGATGTAATATACTCTGTCCAGTGTAAATCTAAAGGCATTTAATGAGTCAAAAAAATACCTTTATCTGATAAGCACCTAAGAAAAAAAATAATAGGAAATCCATATACTATTAGGTGTGAATGGAGGCCACATTTCTACAATAATATGCATGTTCATATTGGAGTTAACAAACAAACAGTTCACTGGTTATATGACACTTCTTAGAATCTTATTAGCTGGGGGATCTTAAATAAATTAATAAAAAATTGCCATATTTGAAGTATGTAAAGAAATTTACAGAGCAGGCCGACTTACTCGGAAAAAATGTCAAAATTGAGAATAAGATTGAATGACTAGAAAGATTCCTTAATTTCATCTAGATAGTTCAAAATAAATAATACTAGCTAGAATTGGATGACGATTAGTAGATAAAAAAATTGTAAAAATTTATGAAGATTACGGATTAATTTGGTTGTCCTTAAAAAATTCTCAGAGCTAGATATGGAACTTATAAAATACCTGATTAATAATACACGTGTAGATATGGACAGGGTTGTGGAGTCGGAGTCGGAGTCGGAGTCGGAGTCGGAGTCGGGGAGTCGATAGTTTTGAAGAGAGTGAGTCGGAGTCGAGCGGCAATTTGAAAAGGTGTGATTCGAGCGGAGCCGGCAGTCGGAGTCGAGTCGGAGTCGGAGTCGTAATTTTTTGTTTAAGTGGAGTCGGATCGGAGTCTGATCGAGTCGGAGTCGGAAAATTTTTGAACCGACCCCACAACCCTGGATATGGATACAGGTCAATTGATTATGCCTTGTTTATGAATAATAAATTAATAAAATTTGCCAAATAATTTTTATTTGGTTAAATTTGTAATTGAAGTCAATAGCTGAAAAAATATAAGAAAGGAGACCTCTAAAATTAAGAAGTTTATATAATAATGTCAGATTTGACCAACTATAACCAAAGCGTTATCCATTCAACCTGGTTGAAATAAATACAAGTAAAAAAATAATATAATGGTCATTATAGCTCATAAGCAGTATTAGAGATCACCGTAGAAACAACAAAATGCAGAATTATATATTTGTCGAACCTATGTGATAAAAACCAACCAACTAATTTATCACATAATAATGTTAGCTTGCCAGGACCTAATTTAAATAATAGATTGGATATCGCATTAACACTACTTAGGTTTAATAAATACCTTTTAATTTTTGATCTGGAAAAAGCCTTTCACCAGATTAAATTGCCTTGGGAGGATACAGAAAAATTCCACTTTTTGTGGTTCAAAAATATAAATGAAAATGACTTTAGTGTCGTTTCTTATAAACTAATGCGACTTCCTTTTGGTATTAGATGTAGCCCTTCTATTCTCATGGTAGCACTTTATATAGTATTAATATTGCATGTTGACACATATGATGAGTTTCAGTTTGAACTTAGGAAAGTTTTGTATAACCTGTCTTATATGGATAACTTAGATTATTTTTCATCTTCTGAAAGTGAAATTACTCTTGCTTATCATAAGTCTCATGTAATATTTAACAATTATGGGTTCAATTTGCAACAATTTCATAGTAATTCACCAGAGTTTAAAAAGTTAAATTATAGTGAGTCAGACAATAACAGTAATGTAGATGAGCATATAAATAATCGTATTAAGCTATTGTGGATGATGTGGGATACTCATAATGATACCTTATATAATAAAAATAATGAAATGGATCCCAAAGCAAACACTTTGAGATCTATTTTATCACCTATAAATGGTTTATTTGACCCACTAAATATTGGGCTTCCTGGAAAAAACAGAGCTAAATTATTTTTAAACAAACTACAAAATAACAAAGATATAACATGGGACAAAAAATTAGACAGTAATTTACTAAAAGAATATAAAAATATTTGCTCACAGTATAATAAAAGTAAAAAAACCTGAACTAAAAAGATTTATTGGGGATTATGCTTCTTCATATAATATTATAGCATATACTTATGCTAGTAAGGACATTTATGGTAGTGTCTTATATTTACAAAAAACAAATAGTAGTGAGCTGCATTTTTTGTGTGCAAAAAATAAATTAATTTCAAGCAAAAATAATAACAGATCTATTCCAGTTCCAGAGCTATTTGCTGTAAAATATGGAGTTCAGTGTTTAATAGAAATGCTTGACAATTTAACTAATACTTTCACACCTTTAAAAATAAATAAAATTACATTTTATGTTCAGCTCGATCCAATGGCTAACATGAATTGGATATAAATAAAGTCCGAAAAAGTTAAACAAAATAGAAAATGAAAAGGGACCATTATAACAATCAGATGAATTTTATTGAAACTGCATGTGAAAAACACCCGATAACATTTCATCATTGTGAAGGATCTCAGAATCCTAGTGATTACGTTACGAGCTGTGTTTCATACAAAGTTTTGTTAAAAAATCAAATTTATTTAAATGGGCCTATATTAAATAACAATAATGAAAGGTTAAAAGTCACTGTTCCAAATCCCTTATATAATAATAATACAGATTTTAATATTTATAATATTCAAACTTTTTCTTTTGTACCCTTATTTAAATTAGATAGGTTTTCTTCTTTGAATAAACTATTTCTAAAATTTCACCACTATGTAAGAAAATTTATTCATAATTTAAAGCTTAAAGTAACATGCGAAAACCCCCAATTTTTTTCAATATTTCATTAATTTTTAGCTCCTCTATAATGAAAGGGAACAAGAAAAAAAAAACAGGAAAGGGAACATGTACAAGAACCAAAACAAGAACAAGAACCAAAACAAGAACAAGAAAGCGAACAAGAACAAAAACAAGAAAGCGAACAAATACAAGAACAATAACAAGAAAAAGAAAACTTAGATGCTGATTTTAATTAAAAAAAATTCAATTTTGTTGCATAAAAATCATTCACTAACTGATATAATAATTAAAGAATTACATGTAAAAATGAAACATGCAGGTGTATATAAACTTCTAGCTATACTAAGAAAGGAGTTTTATATTCCAACAGCATACTCAGTAGTTAAGAAAAACATTAAAAACTGCATAAAATGTAAATTAATGTATGGGCAGAACCATAACAAATTAATCAAAAACCATTGCAAAAGATTATAGACATTAATTCTCATCTCAATTCCATTTTAGAGAATATTTTTGACCATATTGGGCCATTAATATAAACAATAATAATGTACGTAGAGAAGGGTTTACATATAATTATAACTTTGCACTATACTAGAGTGTAAACCTATTCTAGTAAAAATGTAGATAATAAGTGCTTTATTCTGCTTTTCAATTTCATGTGTATGACTTTGGATTTCCACAACATATAGTTAGTGATCAGGGCAGTAGTAAATACAGCTCAGTGCAAATTATTAAAGATTTTCTTAATGACATAGATGTTAAAAATTATTTAACTCTCCATAACGTAAAAGTTTTGGAGTTTTCCCCCTACCCTGGTAAAGCAAGCTTTCTAGGAGGTTTAGTTGAATCTTTAGTCAAACAGGTGAAAAATATTATATATATTGCTATAGGAAAAAATATATTAGAGCATAATGAGTTTTCTTTATTAGTTAGGGAAACAAATATGCTAATAAATAAATAAAAGGCCAGTATCATTTAAGTCAATATTAAGAAACCCTGAGGTGGATTCAAATATCCCATTTGCAATAACACCGGAGAAATTGCTGAAAGGATATGAGGTTCCAGCCATGGTTGTTTCTTCTCATTTATTTCATGATGGTGTAGATCATTCAGATGATCCTGATTGGTCTCCTTGTGAACCTGATCAAGATTAGTTATATTTGACTTTTCAAAAATACAGAAAAGTTAAATCTAATTTGAATGATTTGTACTATGATGAATTCTTAGCAAACCTACAATATCTTTGCATAATAACGCAAGAAAAATAAAAAATAAAAAACATACTTCACTGGGAATCGGAGATATTGCAGCTGTAAAAGAAAAATTTATTTACCATACTTTTACAGTATGGGAACAGTACAAGATATTGAAAATAATAGTTTAGGAGAAACTGTTTCTGCTAAATAATTAAAAAAAAACCTAACCCAAGAAATTATACCCGACACATATCGGATATTATATTACTAATTAAAAACATATACCAAATTTCATTGAAATCGGATAACAAAGTTTCCCACTCACTTAACCAATGATATTAATAATAGTAATACTGACAATAGAGTAAAAAGAAAAGCTGCAGTTCAATGTGGAGAGCTACATAAAAAGCTCATAGAACAAGGGCAACTTTAACATCTCCAACTAATAGTCAAATGAATATCTGTGTCCTTGTCTAACAGGGACATGATATGTATTTGAAGAAAAGCAATGTAAAATAAATTTGGTTTTCAAATTTAGTTACATATTTCATCAAAATTAAATTCTTAATGGAATTTAATTTTGGTCCCCTCCCAGTGTTAAAAATATATATTATATAATGTATGATATACCTTATATAATATATATGTTTATTTTATATACTTTTATATTTTTTATTTTATTTTATTATTTTTATTATTATGGCCACTGGAAGTCGAGGATTTTGAAATAATGACCTTTTCTTAATAAAAAAACTAATATTGATGAAATTTATTTAATTTATTCAATTTGTTATAAAATAACATTAATAATAATAAAAAATAAATATTAGAAAAAATTTAAGTGAACGATTCAAAAAAATTATTTTTGATCCCATTTCTCTGTCTTCTTTGTTCACATATGAATGAAACCTCAAGCGAAAGAGCGGGTCATGCTTAGCTTGCAAATCATGATGCAAGCAAATGACGAGGAATAAAATTTAGGAGTGGCAGAGTGCCAGACCCTAAAACCAATCTATGGAGCAAAGACTGTGCTCTTTGCTCTGCCTAAAATTGAGGCAATAATAATTAAAAAAAAGGATACATATCATTATTAAAGAATCATCAACTATTTCAGTGGCCTTGATAATAAAAATAATACTAATACAAAATCTAATATTATATATATTTTTTTTGAGATACAAACAAAAAATTGTCCAATT
>JABUQX010004408.1:12500-29689 GCA_015478945.1 Trachelipus rathkii | reverse complement strand
CAGACCCATTGTACAATACAACCAATTATAAATAATAAAGAAGAATAATGTTAAGGAAGCCGCATCACCACCTCTATACAAATTCAAGCCTATTCTAATCCTCAAAGCCAAAAATCCCTCCTCATTGCTTTACGTTGCGCCCTCTTTCAGCATATCTGTGTATTTTTTAATAAGGGTGCTAAAATTGCTAGACAAATTCAAATAACTGCGCCTACAATCTATGTATACGGCATTATACAAAAACATTATCTATAATTAGTCTGCATCTGGCATTAATTTTCAGTTTTTAACCCTAGGCCCTAGCTCTGGGTTCAAAATCTTACAATGGAAACAATGAAACAGCAGCACTAAAGAATGTTACAGACTTACGGGTTACAATGCCAATAGTTTGTTGAAAATTGGAAAAAAATATATTAAAAACTTCATAATATATATAGTTTTATTTTAATTTTTTATTTCTATTGAAGTTAAATTACTTAAATATACAAAAAAATAAAAAATAATAAAAAAAATATAAAAAAATCAAAAAAATCAAAGAAATCAATAAAATCAAAAAAATCATGATTTCTTTATAAAAAAATGAAGTAAAAAAATCAATTGATTTTTTTCATTTGATTTTTTTCGTGCCATCCCTGTCAAAAACTACAATAGCTACAGCGAAAATTAATACATTTTTGGAATCCTTGTGAAATTTTAGTTAGGAAAATGTAAAAAAAAAAAAATAATAAATAAATAAAATAAATATTGGCTATTTTTTTTTAGGGAGCAGGGGGACATAGTATAATATATATATATATTATTTGTAAAGGTATTACACGCAATGTAGGGCTCGAGACGACGGGAACACAGGTGGGGACGTTTTCCATACCCCGTAGGGGAGGGGCGGAGGAACCCCCGCGATACCCAAATACCAAAGAGCGGGGGTTCCGGAGACCCTCCCCGGAGGGGGGGAATTAGTCCTACCCCGTAGTTCCCCGGAAGGCCGAGAGACCCCGACTCCTGCCACAGTGCGGTATACCCTTGGGGGGTTATTTTCTTTAGTTATTTAAAAAAAGCAAAATTTAATAGAAAGTCTATTTATTTTAACGAGTAACCAATAAAAGATCTCTAAATAGGCTCTCTAATCATATTACTATAATTATTAACAATAATTTTTATTTTATTTTATTTTATTTTTACATTTTCCTATGTAAAATTTTACCAGGATTCCAAAAATGTATTCCTTTTTGCTGTAGCTATTGTAGTTTTTGAGATATATAATTTTTTTTTTTTACATTTTCCGCACTAAAATGTTACCAGGATTCCAACAATGTATTCCTTTTCCCTGTATCTATTGTAGTTTTCGAGATATGAGTTGTAGTTTTAAACCAATTATCACCAACACTGGTGTGTTAGAGAAATGTTGAAAAAGTGGAAATAGTTAAGTTTTGTAAGGTGATATTAGCTATTTACAGATATTAGGCATTTAATTTTGTTAATGTTAGCAATTTATTTGTACGTAAGGTATGTTAGATACTTTAAAAACATTAAAATACTAAAATTTATGTTGTATTCGTACAAATAACTTATTTTTTATGTAATGTTTGTATCTCAGTGATACTTAAATATGACTTTAGTCGCTTATAGTTGATATTTTTAATAGAAAAGAATAAAATAAATTGGTATAAACATAAATGATGCATATTTTTATGTTACGTTGTACAAATAATTAAGTTTAATTAGGATTTTAATCACTTAATCATAACATTATTCGCTTAATCAATGGATCACGGTGATTTGGGAATTGCTAGTATATGTGGATGATTAGCGAATGACTCATTGATCTATTAATTGATATTTTTACTAAAATCTAGTAAAACTTTAAACAAAATAAAAAATATAATAGTTTAAATTTACAAAATAAAATTAGAAAATATAAATGTTTCAGGTTAAAAGAAGATGGTGTACTTGAAATATTATAGTTAATGTTTAAAAAGAAATTAAAAAAGTCCCTTTGAAAAGAAAAATATTAAAAGTGTAGAAAACGGAATAACGCTACATCTCCTAAATGTTACAATTTAATATATACTGTATATATATATATATATATATAATATATATATATATATATATATATATATATATATATATATATATATATATTATAATATATATATATATATATAATATATATATATATATATATATATAAAAGTAAAATTATTGCATAATAAATATAACCTGCAAACAAATTTGTATTTGTAAAAAACCCCTAATGTATTTTCACCATGCTTGGATACAATCCTGGACCCTAGCAGATGAGCGTGCAAGTGTTTGAACACTACGCTACGACGAGACTCGCACTCGAACGTAGGGCCAAACAGGGTACCCTGCATGGTGAATATAATACCAAAGACCGGGGGCCATAATAATACCTACAACAAATTTGTATGCAGGTATTATTATGCAATATTTACTTATACATAATGGCCAGCATGGTGAAAAATACATTTAGGGGGTTTTACAAATACAAAGTTGTTGCAGGTATTAATTTATGCAATAATTACCTATACATAATGGCCCCCGTCTTGGTATTATATTCACCATGTGCGGTACCCTGTTTGGCCCTACGTTCGAGTGCGAGTCTCGTCGTAGCGTAGTGGTCAAACACTTGCACGCTCATCTGCTAGGGTCCAGGATCGTATCCCAGCATGGTGAAAATACATTAGGGGGTTTTTACAAATACAAATTTGTTGCAGGTATTATAATGCAATATTTACTTATACATAATGACCCCCGGTTTTTGGTATTATATTCACCATGCGCGGCATAACCTGTTTGGCCCTACGTTCGATTGCGAGCGCGTCGTAGCGAAGTGGTCAAACACTTGCACGCTCATCTGCTAGGGTCCAGGATTGTATCCTAGCATGGTGAAAATACATTAGGGGGTTTTACAAATATTATATATATATATATATATATATATATATATATAATATATATATATATATATTATAGTATATATATAAATATATATTAAAATTTATATAAATGTATTTATATATATATATATATATATATTATATATATAATATATATATTATATATATATATAAATACTATATAATATATATCAGAGGTGGGCACCCCACTCATTTAGGGGTATTCATACCACATTCTTTAGCTAATGTTTTTGCAGATTTCTTCCGGATTGTATATGAATTGAATACCTTTCGATTTCTACACATTCACAGAGCTATTTTCCTTTAAGAGGGAGACTTCATAACTAGACCCCCTACTTTTTTGAAAGCAAAATCAAAACTTTTCACATTTTTTTTTTATTATCTAAATTGTAGAAAAATTCCTCCTGAACATCATGTGTAATTATTTTTTAAAAATTCTAAATAGTTTTTAGATCAGAAAATTTATTTTTAGAGAGTGTGTCGAACTTAAAAAATTTGTCAATTCCAGTCAAAAATTTGGCAGTTCCAGGTTTAGGATCAAAAAATGTTTGTTCATAAATTATTAGAAAATTAATTTTATTCATATTCTCAACCTCTAGTTCATTCTTCGATTTTGCTCAGTCAAATAAATGGAGCAGGAGCAGGAGCCGGAACCGAGCCGGAGCCGGAGCCGCAGCCAGAGCCCGGAGCCTAGGTATATTTTTTTTTCATTTAATAATTTTTTTTAGATGAAAAATTCATTGCCAGAAGATGTTGCTGAACAAATTTTCAAATAGTACAGAATCCTTAGTCGATCCGGCATCCGGATCCGGATTCCGAAGTCAGGAGCCGGGAGCTCGCATTGTCGGAGCCGGAGCCGGAGCCGGAGCCGGAGCCCGGAGCCGGAGGTAAGATGTCTTTTTCGAAGAATATTTTTTTAGAAGATCTGCTGAACAATTTTCAAATAGGCAGAAACCTTTCGGATCCGGAGCTGAAGCCGAAGTTGGAGCTGAAGCCGGAGCCGGAGCCGGAGCGGATCCTGGCGTGATGATCTTTTTTCTAAAAATATATGTTTTAGAGAAAATTAATGCCAGAAGCACGTATCTGAACAATTTCAAATACTACAGAAACCTTTAGTTAGATCCGGAGCCGAAGGTTGAGGCCGGAGCCGGAGCCGGAACGGAGCCGGAGCCTGGTTATGAATTTTTTTCAAAAAAAAATATTTTTAGGTGAAAAATTTAATACCAGAAAGACATACTGAACAATTTTCAAATAGTGCAAAATCCTTTAGTGCGGGATCCTGGATCCGGCAAGTCGGAGCCGGAGTCGAAGCTGGGAGCCTGAAGTTAGACGGCTGCCGTAGTTTGCATTTTTTTTTCGAAAAATATTTTAGGCTGAAAAAATTTATTTGACAGAAGAAGTGATCTGCAACAATTTTAAACATAGATGCAGAAACCTTAGTTGATCGGATCCGGAGCGAGAGGCGGATTCGGAGCGAATTCTGGGAATAAATTTTTTAAGAAAAATTTTTTTTCAATGAAAAAAATTTGTTGCCAGAAGACGTGCTGAACAGGTTTCAAATAGTGCAGAAATCCTTAGTCGGATCCGGTCAGGAAGTCGGGCCGGAGGGTCGGAAGTCGGAGCTAGAGTCAGAGCCGGAGCCGGAAACGCAATAGTATAATGTTTTTCAAAAGAATTTTTTTTTGATGAAAATTTTATTGCCAGAAGTCGTGCTAAGATAATTTTCAAATAGTGAACAAACCTTAGTCAGATTCCGGAGCCGAAGTGAAGTCGGAGCCGCGAGCTGGAGCCGGAGCCGTCGAGCCGGAGCGAGCCAGAGCCGGAACCTGGGTATACGAATTTTTTTCAAAAAATATATTTTTAGGTGAAAAAATTTTTAATGCCAGCAGACGAACTGGAACAATTTTCAAATAGTGCATAAACCTTAGTCCAGGATCCGGATCCGGACCCGGATTCGGAGACGGATTCTGGGTATAATTTTTTCAAGAGAATTAATTTTCTTCAGATGAACAAAATCTATTGCCATAAAGATTTGACTGAACAATTTTCAAATAGTGCAGAATCCTTTAATCGGGACCGGATTCGAGTCGGCAGGCGGAAGCCAGATTCAAAGGTCGGAGATGGAAGTCGGAGCCAGAGTATGATTTTTTCTAAAAATTGTTTTTTAGGTGAAAATTTTATTGATACAAGACGTGCTGAACAATTTTCAAATAGTCATAAACCTAGTCGGAGCCGGGAGCCGGAGCCGGAGCCCGCCAGGAGCCGGAGCACGGAACCGGATCCTGGGATGAATTTTAAAAAAAAAATATTTTTACGGTAAAAACTTTATTGCCAAAGAGTACTGAACAATTTTCAAATAGGTCAGAAACCTTAGTCAGATCCGAGCCGAAGGTGAAGTCAGAGCTGGAGTATTACCCGGAGCTGGAGTCAGAGCCGGAGTCTGGGTATGAATTTTTTTCATAAAATATTTTTTTAAGTGAAAAATTTAATGCCAGAAAACGTACTGAACAAATTTTAAAAAGTGCAGAAAACCTTAGTCGTTGTCGGATCCGGATCCAGATTTCGGAGCCTCTATCACTTGGTATAAAATTTTTCAAGAGATTTTTCTTAGATGAATAATTTATTCCAGAAGACTTGCCGAACAATTTTCAAATAGTGCAGACATCCTTAATTCGAATCCGGATTCGGAGTCGGAGTCGAAGTCGAAGCCGGAGTTTGAATTTTTTTTTTGAAAAAAAAAATTTTGATGAAAAATCAATTGAGAGAAGAAGTGCTGAACAATTTTCAAAAAGTGCAAGACACCTTAGTCAGATCCGAAGCACGAAGCCGAAAGCCGAACTCGGAGCGGATGTCGTAGCCGGAGCCGGCAGCAGGAGCGGAGCCGGTTCCTGGCGTATTTTAATTTCTTTAAAAAAAAATATCTTTTTAGGGAAAAATGTATTGCAGAAAGACGTTGCTGAACCAATTTTCAAATTAGTACGAGAACGTCCTTAGTCGGGATCCGGATCCGGAGCCGGAGCCGAACCTGGAGCCGGGTCCTGAGGTAAAAATGCAAATTTTTTAAGAAATATTTTTTTAGGGTGAAATTTAGCTTGAAAGAAGATGTGACTTGGAACAATTTTCAAAATTACTGCAGGAACCTTGTGGATCGGATCCGGAGCCAAATCGGTTTGTTTATAAATATTTTTCAAGAAATATTTTTTAGTTGAAAAAATAGTTATTGCCAGAAAGAAACCTCGACTAACAAATTTTTCAAAAGTTCAAAAAACCTGTCAGATCCGGTATCCGGAGTCGGAACCGGAGCGGCAGTAAGAGCCGGATCCTGTTTATAAATTTTTTCAAGAAATATTTTTTTTAGATGAAAAATTTATTGCCGGAAGACGTGCTGAACAATGTTCAAATAAATGCAGAACCTTAGTTGGATCCGGATCCGAGTTCGAAACGGGAGCCGGATTCTTGGTATAATTTTGTTCCTATAAATATTTTTTTTGGTGAAAAGTTATTGCCAGAAGACTTGTCCTAAACAATTTTCAAATAGTCCAGAAACTTAGTCGGATTCAGCGCCGGATCTGGAGCCGCAGCTGGAGTATGAAACGGAACCAGATTCTTTGCACTAAATTTTTTTCAAAACAAATATTTGTACGTGAAAAAATTTATTGCCAGAAAGTGCTGCACAATTCTCAAACAGTGCAGAAAAACTATTAGTCGGAGTTGGAGCCGGAGCCGGAGAAAAGTACGATTATTATTTTTCTTGGATGTAAAGAAATATTTCAAAGGCTTGAATTGATTCAATTGAAAAAGAACATACTATATATATATATAATATATATAATAACATATACTATATATATATCATATATATATATATATATGTATATTATATATATTAATATATATATATAATATATAATATATATTAGTATATATATGAGATTGGGTTATGAAGAATCAGAGGGTGGGTATGAGTGTAGCAAGCGGATGTGTTAAGTAATGAAGAATGAAAGAAGATTGTAGGTTGCCCTACCTATTATATTGCCGGATATAAGTTCAGTGTGGGCGAATCTGAAATAGCTAAATTGAGGGGCATTAGTAGAGAGAGATTTGGCAGGTGTGTAAAAGAGGGGTTTGAAAGTAAACGTAGAATAGAATAAGGTTCTGGTTTGTTGAGGACTAGTTCTCTGTGTAAAAGTTATGTTAGATGGTTGAGCAGCTGGAAGCAAAATGTCTGAGTTCAAATATTTAGGATATATGCCGTTAGATGAAAGGGAACGGATGATGCGAAGTGTGTAGTATGAAAGTTGTGAATTGAAGGAAGATGGCCTGGTGCAATTAAATCCTTAGTGAATGCAAAGGAATAAGTCTTTAGTGTGCTTAGCGTCTACATGACGTGTCTGCTTTATTACCTGTGCTAATGTTATAGTAGTGAGACTATGGTCTGGAATAAGAGGTACAGATATAAAGTATAGATATAGAACTTCTGCTGGGGCTACACGGCATTTTGATGGGTTGCTCCTGGGTTACAAAGGAGCAACCAACCAAAGTCAAGCCACGCCGACATATACACAAGATGCTTGTTGCGATAAATTTGCAATAATAAGACGATGAAAAATTTTCACTCGCGCCAGGACTCGAACCATCGAAACAGCGTCCCCGTTAGACAATGTACAGGAGGCTCTACCACTAGTCCGATCTGCCACTCCAGAAAAAGAAGGTATCTCGGAACAGTTTCAAGTCTCCTGCTTCGATATCACTGCTTTGAAACGGTACTTATTTAAATCTATAGAAGGGTTGCTTTTAACCCCCTACTGGTGCTACACAGATTCTGCTAATTTGCTCCCGTGTTACAGGACCAACCAACCAAAGTCAACCGACATGGGAACATCAATCTTGTTGCGATAAATTTGCAATATAAGACGAAGAAAAAAATTTCACTCACGCCAGGACTCGAACCGTCAACAACAGCGTCACCGATAGACAATGTACAGGAAGTTCCACCACTAGTCCGATCCGACACCACAAAAAAATTAAGATATCTCTTTACAGTTTTCAAATTTCCTGCTTCGGATATCACTGCTTTGAAACGATACTTATTTAAATCCATAGAAGGTCTGGTTGGAACCCCTGCTGGGGCTTCACGGCATTCTTCTTGGGGTCCTCCTGGGTTACAGGAGCAACCGACCAAATTCAAATAATGCGACATTGGCACAACATGCTGTGTGCGACGAAATGTGCAATAATAAGACAAAGAAAAATTTCCACTCGCGCCAGGACTCGAAAAATTGACAACAGCGTCGCCTTTAGACAATGTACAGGAGGCTCTACCACTATTGCGATCCGCCTCCCCAGAAAAAGAAGCATCTAGGGCAGAATTCTTGACTGCCTACCTAGGCAGCCTTCTTGACTGCCTACCTAGGCAATCCATAGAAGGGTGGTTGGAACCCCTGCTGGGGCTAAACGGCATTCTGCTAGTTTGCTCCCGTGTCACAGGAGCAACCAACCAAAGTCAGACCACACGTCGATATGGGCACAACATGCTTTTTGCAACAAATTTGCATTAATAAGACAAAGAAAAATTTCACTCTCGCCAGGACTCAAAACCATCGACAACAGCGTCGCTGCTAGACAATGTACAAAAGGTTTAAACCCCTAGTCAGATCCGACACCCCAGAAAAAAGGTATTTCTTTACACCAGTTTTTAAGTTTCCTGCTTCGATTTCACTGCTTTAAAACTCGATACTTATTAAAATTCACAGAAGGATGGTTGGAACCCCTTCTGGGGCCACACGGCATTCTTCAGGGGTGCTAATGGGTTACAGGAGCCAACCGACCAAGGTCAAAGAACGCCAACAGGCGCACAACATAAGGCTTCTTACGACAAATTTGCAATAAGACGATTAAAAAAATTCGCTCGCGCCGGGACTCGAACTATCGACAACAGCATCGCCGTTCGCCGTTAGACAATTTACAGGAGGCTCTACCACTATCCGATCCACCCCCTAGAAAAGAAACGCATCTCGGAATTTTCAATCTTCCTGCTTCCAATATCACTGCTTTGAAACTCGACACTTAAATTCACAGAAGGGTGATTTGGAACCCCTGTTGGGGCTACACGGCATTCGTTCTGGGGTGCTCCTGGGTTACAGGACCAACCGACCAAAGTCAAGGAACGCCGAAACGGGCACACAAGATGCTTGTTGCGACAAATTGCAATAATAAGATGAAAATTTTTTACTTGCGACAGGACTCGAACCATCGGCAAATGCGCCGCCGTTAGACAATGTAGAGGTGGCTCTACCACTAGTCCGATCCACCTCCCCAGAAAAAAAGAAGGCATCTCGAAAATTTTCAAAACTCCTGCTTCGATATCACTGCTTTGAAAACTCTCCATACTTATTTAAATCCACAGAAGGATGTTTGGAACCCCTTCTGGGGCTACACGCATTCTTCAGGGGTGTTCTATTGGTGTTACAGGAGCAACCGATCAAAGTCAAGGAAACGCCGACATGCGCACAATATGCTTGTTGCGACAAATTTGCAATAATAAGAACGGAAAAAAAATCACTGCGCCAGGACTCGATACATCGACAACATGCGCACCGTTAGACAACTGTACAGGAGGCTGTACCACTAAGTCCGATGCGCCTCCCCAAAAAGAAGTCATCTCGGAAGATTTCAAATCTCCTGCTTCGATATCACTGCGCTTTAAAACTCGCTACATATATAAATTCACAGAAGGGTGGTTGAACCCCTTGGGGGGCTACGGCATTTTTTCAGGGGTGCTCATGGGTTACAGGAGCAGCCGACCAAAGTTCAAGGATCGCCGACATGCGCACAACATGCTCATTGCATGGAGAGAATTTGCAATTAATAAGACGAATTCTTTTTTACTCGCGCAGGACACGAAAACCATTGGACAAAGCTCGCCGTTAGACAAACGTACAGGAGGCTTTAACTACTAGTTCGATCCGCCTCTCCAAAAAGAAGACATCTCGGAAAAGTTTTTAAAGTCACCTGCTTCGACATCACTGCTGAAACTGTTACTTATTAAATCATTAGCAAAGCGTTTACTTGGAAACCATATATATATCGATACTAATATATAGATATTCATTATATATAATATATATATAGATATATATATATATATATATATATATATATATATATATATATATATATATATATATATATATATATATATATATATATAATATATTATATATAGAGGAATAAAGTTTATTTTTTGCCGTCTAAAAAAATGAAAAATTTTCCAAATGTATATTTGTGTTTTTCTAGCATTTCATTTTTTCCTTACATGAGATATAAAAAAAATTCAATTAAAAAAAAACGAACAGATTTTTTTTCTCCAAATTTGGTATCAAGCTCACATATAAACGTGTAAACAAACTGACGTTAATATTAAATGTTTTGGTAGAACGTAAGGTGGTGTCAGCCATTTTTGACTATTCTCTGTTCAAAAATTTTTAAAGTACTTTTCAGAGATTGTAAAAAATTTTTTTTAAAAAACAAATTTTCAAATAAGGTTATTACCACACTAAATTGGAGTATTCTAGTGCAAAAATAAATTGAAATATCTTGAAAATTAAAGATTTTATGGCAGTTTTTGTGGAAATTCCAAAAATAAAAATTCCTCTCTTCACCCTAAAACTGTTCAAAAACGAACAGTTTTTTTGTTTGTTTTTTCATAAAATTTAAAGATATCATAGTTGTTCATCAAAAAAATATTTACTTTTATCGGTTTGGAATAGTTGAGATTTTGCTATGAAGTCTCCCCTTAAGAGGACAACAGCTTTGAAAGCACAACCTACAGCGCCTTCCTCTAGATGAACTTTACTAATGTAACGATGTTTGAAACTAAGATTTCTGTAGTCGAATGTTATCGCTTTTACGTCATTACCTTTTCCTTTAGCTATCATGAACACCGTAGCTGCTACTTTGAATTTGGTAAAGGTTGCCTGTCACCTGATTGGGAACGAACCTTCCAAGCGTCTCATCATCTCTTTCACCGCAATATTGTCTAATAAATCTCTATAACTGATGTTGACATAATATTTCCGGTCAGGTGACTGATCATCGCCAAAAGTGAAATTATCGCCCAAAGTGAAATTGATTCCAACCCTTATACGTGTACTATCATATTCTAAGTCTTTTAATACAGCATCAACAACTTCACTAACAACCATTTCGAATGACGCTTCAAGATCTCTTGGTCCATGGAAGAAGTTTTCATCAATAACCTTTACTTCATATGTATGACGTTCCATCGACTTTTTTAGTTTCTCTACAGAGATGTGCGTTATGTCTGTTATAGTGGTCTTCCTCTTCTTATTAGCTGCATTCATCCTTGAAGGGCTAGCCTGGAATTTAAAGTCATTATTATTTATGATACAGTAAACAATTAAGGTCAAGTTTGCTTGCAATTAGGCTATTATGTCAGTAATATATTAGTTTAACATAGTATTTCTCATTACTATGTCTGTAATATATTAGTTTAACATAGTATTTCTCATTCCTTATATTAAATATATCTACACAGTAACAACAGCAACATACCATTTTTAATCGATGCGTCGATAACGATACGAAGGATGTTTTTTACCTAGGTGTATGGATGTATATTTCAGCACTTTCTGGAAAAGAATCACTTTTTAGGCATATGCATAAATTATTTACCCTCTATTGTTAATTGATAATGTATTTAATTATTTTACGTTATTAATTATTAACCAGATGTATTACAATGCTATTTTTAAATGAGAATATATATATATATATATATATATACTATATATATATATATAATATATATATATATATAATTAATATATATATATTATATATATATATATCATATATATATATATAATATACTTATATATATATATATATTATATATATATATATATATACGTATATATATATATGATATAATAAATATATATATATAGTAGTATACTATATATATTAAATATATTATATATTTATATATATATATATATATACTATCATATATATATATATATATATATATTAAGCGAAAAAAAACACTTTACTTTCCCCGCTGAATAAGTATTGATTTTGAAAAATCCTCATGTGTAGATATAAAAAAAAAATTTTGGATAATGATACAACAGGATCTAACGCGAAATGTGTCTTAAAGTGTTGATCGTAAAGAGCTCTTGTTTATGAATGCCCCATCGAGTAGCTCGTCGATTTATATATAACTCAGCTCCCCAAATCTATAACGTGTTGTCAATCGCCTCTTGATATGATGCGCCGTTGCCAAACCTACCAGTTATTGCTTTTAATAAATCATAATAAGTATTGCATCACTTTATGCAAATGTTTATAGCATAAAATTATTTTCCTTTTACTTTTTGCATATTTTCTGAAATGGGCGCGTGGGAGTCTAAAACGGAATAAGCCTAAAAAATATTTCATGTATACCTTCTGAAAGTGTTCGATGTAAGGACAGTGTGTGTGTGTGTATGGTATGTTAGGTTTGTTATGTTAATATACATATATAGTTGATATAATATAATAATAATAATAATAATAATAATGAATAAAATAATAATAATAATAATAATAATAATAATAATAATAATAATAATAATAATAATAATAATAATAATAATAATAATAATAAAACTACTGTTTAAGATAAAAACATATGTTAAGTAAGGACAAAAGGGGAACAAAGTAATAAATCTATTTACCCTTCTCATGCGTCAAAAGATATTGTGAACAAAGTAATAAATTTCGTTGCCCTTCTCATGTGGCAAAAGATATTGGGAGAAAAGTAATAAATCTCGTTACCCTTCTCATGTGTCAAAAGATATTAAGATTAATGGGTCATTCCTCGAATTTCATTGGCTGTCCGTGATGGCATAGCAAATACAGTTCTCTGGATTGGTCACCCTTGAGCGTACTAAAATTGCGTAATGTTTTAGGTGTCAGGTAGAGAGCAATTTACCTACCAATGTTCTAGAATAAATTTTTTAGTAAAAACAAAATGTTTAAAGAAAACAAAACAAAAAGTAATTAAAATTTAAATGTAAAGCAAAAATTAAAAACATAAAGAATGAAACTTATAAAACTTATAAAATGAAACTTATAAAATAAAAATAGCAAACAATATATTTTAGTTGACGATTATAAAAAGAAAACGAGATTTTGAAAATAGAATGTCAGTATGAGGCTAAACGAATGCCGGTACCAACTCTATCTCCATCCTCCTCCTTCCTTCCTCCATCTTCTCTTATGCACTCCGTGCATTTAAACTTCTTTTATTTCAGTTAGGGACCCACCTCCGGCGGGTTCCAAACACCATTCTTTCCTTTCTCGTTCCTCCTTCCTCCTCCTCCTCATTCCTCTTCCTCCATCTTCTCTTATGCACTCCGTGCATTTAAACTTCTTTTATTTCAGTTAGGGACCCACCTCCGGCGGGTTCCAAACACCATTCATTCTTATTCCTCGTTCCTCCTTCCTCCTCCTTCCTCCATTTTCTCTTATGCACTCCGTGCATTTCATCTTCTTTTATACATTATACAAATTTCAACCTTCTATGACCATTTACCAGATTTTGGAACTCACCCATTCACGTTGGACGTAGCGGTGCGGTGCGGTGCGGTGCGGTGCGGTGCGGTGCGGTGCGGCGGTGCGGTGCGGTGCGGAGCAGTGTGGTGCAAGTCAGAGTGCTGACGCATACGGCGCGGGGACATGCACGGCTAAAAATAATAATCGTTAATTAAACATTTACTATTTATTTATTTCTATTTTTTTTTATTCTAAATTTATTTAAATTTTAAATTTTTTTTTTTTATTGTTTCGAAAAAAAAACTTCGGGTTTTTTTTCGTCGATCGAAGGGGTAGAAATTCCCACGGTAATTAAAAAATTCCCACGCTATTCAAAATTTTCCCAAAAAAAATTTTTTCATTTTTTTCCCCCCCATTACTTTTTTTAAAACCGTACTTGTACTACAGCGATATATCGAATGAATGTTATTAATAATTTTCTTTCGATTATATTTTTCAGTCAACCAGAGCACGTAGAAAGACGATTTAAACATCGATATAGGAGTAAAAAACATTGATAAATTGATTGAAACCATCAAAAATGATATACCGATTATTTAAAACCTTCTAGGAATCAAGAAAAACCCTTTGGGGAGGCTAAGCCCCCTTTTGGGGGGTAAAACCCTTGAGTTCAGGCTCAAAACCTCTAAAGTCGGTCTTCCAGACCTTAAATTTGGTCTCACCGTCCTTAAAAAAACCCTTTAAAACCTTGACACGTTCAAGCTTGAAATAACGCGGATGTTGCAAAATGTTGTTTGTAACATGTGCAACTTCCGGTTGCAACTTCCGGATTTCAGTTTTTCTGTCAGTTGTGCGCCCCTTACTACTGTCTATAACAACAGAAAATGAAAAATTAAACAGTTTATATTTAATAATAACGTCAATCATAATAACATCAATAACAAAATCAACATTAATAATAATAATAATAATAATAATAATAATAATAATAATAATAATAATAATAATAATA
This sequence comes from Trachelipus rathkii, assembly GCA_015478945.1. Lineage (NCBI taxonomy): Eukaryota > Metazoa > Arthropoda > Malacostraca > Isopoda > Trachelipodidae > Trachelipus > Trachelipus rathkii. The sequence goes on along the minus strand of JABUQX010004408.1, from coordinate 15,175 downwards.
ATAATAATAATAATAATAATAATAATAATAATAATAATAATAAATAAATAATAAGAATAATTAATAATAATAATTTAATAATTAAATTAGTAATAAAATAATAATAGATAATTAAGAATAATAATTAATAATAATAATAATAATAATAATAATAATAATAATAATAATAATAATAATAATAATAATAATAATAATAATAATAATAAATCATCAAAGTTAAAAATTAAAACATTAAAAGAAATTAAAACAAAGCTATCACAGACAAACATCACAGAACAAAAAAATTAAACAATATTACGGCGATGTTACCCCATAAGAAGGGGGATGTCAAATTTGAGCGGGATACGAGGTCTCTAAGACTCCCGTTGCTAGGGGAACGTTTTCTTAAGCCTAACGGTTGTTATGTTCGCGCAAGTGATTATCCAACTACTTACTTTGTATGGGCCAGCATCCCGAAGAGGCCAGGCATGTAGCTAGAAAACTATAACATCTACAGGAAAATAAATAACATTTTGATCTCAGCAAGCAATTTTCATCGATGAAACTTAAAAAAAAAATTCATTTTTATTGCTTGAATGTTTATTAATAACACCTTAAATATTAGTATAATCTTAGATCTGGCAAACGTACGCTGTGATTGACCTTGAATCCCTGTATTAGTTCACGAGAGCAAGAGTTACCAAATAGTATTTTATTTTTACGCTTTGGAGAAAATGTTATTTTTTCTTTTTATATCCTTTTTAGGGGGTTCGAGCCGACGGAGGACAGAGGCACGGGGGGGGGCGGGGGCGGGGCGGCGGGGGCGGAACGGGGACGAAGTCCCCCGTCGTCCCCGGTAGGCCGAAAAACCCCGACTCTGTCCATCTTTAAGTTTTACCCGTTGGGTATTCTTTAGTTAAAAAAAAAGAACTCAACATTTGGCAACTTTGCGCGCTTTCTCGGTACTTCGAGCTTCTTCGTAATTATCAAAAAACTATGCTTATCATACAGCTTTCCATCATTTTTAACAATTTTAAATTTTTCAAAAGCGTTATTTTATTTATTTACTTTTTTTTAAAAAAAAACATGGATAAAAATGTCTCCTGATTAATAAAATGTTTTTTATTTTCTTGTAGCTGTTGTAGTTTTTTAGTTACATGCCTGGCCACTTCGGGATGCTGACCCTTTGTATGTTACAAACTCTAGTTTACTACTTTAATCTCAGATTTATCAATTCAATCTGTATAGCATGTTACGATAATTTAGATTTTATTAATTAAATTTTAATATTTTGATCATAGTTTGTCAATTCAAGCTTATTATGTTTTTTTCAGGTTTTATCAATTCAGAGTTATTGTTATGCTACATCAGATTTTATCAAGTCAAATTTATTTTATTACCTCATAAATTCAAACTTATGTTTCTTTATGCTTTATAAATTCATTTTTATTATATTTCATATTTTATTAATTCATCCTTCATTATATTGCTTTATATTTTACCAATGCAAACAAACTATATTATTTCATATTTTATAATTTTAAGCTTGTTACTTCAAGTTTTTTTTAAAATCAAACCTATTACATCCTCCATATTTTATTTATTAAAAGTTGTTATGTTACTTCAGATTTTATGAATTTAAACTTGTTTTGTTAGATTATATTTTATCCTCAGTTTAAGGTTAATGAGCTTCCCATTTCTTTAAGTTACTTCATTTATAATTTTATTCCATTTTTATAAATTCAAACTTTTTATATTACATCATATTTCATATATTTAAACTTATGTTCAGGTATGTTGTTACTTCATATTTTTTAAATTCATAGTTGCTTCGCATTTTATATATTCAAGATTTTCATGCTAATTTAAATACTTGTATTACTAATTCAAATTTACAATATTGATTCATATTTTTATGATTCAAGCTTAATATTTTACTTCTTATTTTTTCAGATCAGTATTATTATTATTTTTTAGTAAATTCAAGCAAATTAATTCGTTTGGTATTTCAGCTTTTATGTTTTATTTATTCAATGTTTTCTATACCTCTTACTTTAGTAGATTCAAGCTCTTTTTTTTTTAATTACATCATACTTTATAAGCTCATAGTTTTGTTACTTGATGTTTAATAAATTCAAGCCTATTATGTAGTTTCATATTATATTAATTTAATCTTAATTATGTTGCTTCATATTTCATAAATTCCAGCTTATTAAGTTATTTCACATTTTATCTATACAAGCTTATTATGAGATTTAGTTTTTCATACGCTATCCTATCCTAAATTTAGTTGTTCTCCAGAAGTTTTCACTATTAATCAGACAAGTTGAATTATCTGATAAAACTTTATTACTTAATCCGAGAAAAGCAAATATTTGGTCAAAGTTGCAAACTAAATTTGCAAACATTTACAGTGTAGGGTTTATAATTCAATAACTAAATATATATTTTGTTTGTTTGCTATTGCTTTATTTTTACTTTTTCTATTTTCTTTTTGTGAAAATCCTTTCTAACAAAAAACAATTTGATATAATATTGCTTTAAATCTTTACAAAAATTAATCTTAAAGATTTCTCAATCACATTTGTCTTATATCAAGTGAGCAAGAGATTTATTTACGAAAAACATTGAGAGAACAAATTAAGAGTTAAATGAAATTTTTTAATGAATATTGTATTAATAAGTTTTTAATACTT
>JABUQX010004408.1:0-7500 GCA_015478945.1 Trachelipus rathkii | reverse complement strand
CTAATTTTTTGAGAACCGTAATTTTTTTTGAGAACGCAAATTTTTTGAGAACCCAAATTTTTTTGGAGAACCCAATTTTTTGAGAACCCACGGTACAACTTTGGCAACCCTAATTTTTGGCAACCCCTTCGAAGAAGGTGTGCGCCAGACGGTTGCGTCCAGCAACCGTTATACGTTATTGCCTATTTACGCCCCCTAATTTTTTTCGACCATGGTTCATTTTTTGGCCCACGGTATTTTTTGGCTACCCTTTGATCTTTCGTGGGCCATTTTTGGCCCACGTTAATTTTTTGGCCTTAACCTTTTTTCTACCATGGGTCATTTTGACCCACGGTAATTTTGGGCTACCCTTTGGCTCTTCATGGGTCCAATTTTGGCCCCACGGTAATTTTGACTACCCTTTAGGGGCTTAGCCCGTTTTTTGATGTCTTTACCTTGTTTGACCATGATATTTCGGTCACATCTATACAACGCGCGAGCGCGCACCTACACACCATAACACACACACAAAGTTAAAAAATGATCAAAGCATTAAAGTCATTTACGCTATTTACCTTTATAAATGATCAGAACGTTAAAGTCATTTACACCACTTACATTTTACACTTACAAACAACCACGTACAAAACACACCCCCATCCTTTGGCTTCCATGGGGTCAATTTTGGCCCAACGGTAAGTTTTTGGCCACCCCTTTTAGGGACTTATCCCTTTTTTTGATGTCTTAAACCTTGTTTTTGACCATGATATTTCGGCCTTGGAACCTTACAAAATACTATGGGGTCCAATTTTGACCCACGGGGATGTATTCGTGGCTAAGAGATCCGAGGTTAAATTATCGGACTTTACTATGTTGTCGAATTTATCGGCCAATTTTTTGCCGTCACTCGTGGCCCCCCCCACCGCTCACATATTTCGTTCCTAACATGAACGCATGTATGGATCTATCTAATCCATTAAAATTCACACAGACACACAGACACACCGCACGACACGACCACACAACCAAGCCCATCAACATGCATTCACAAACATTAGATCTAGGATCTCTGAACTTTCGCACACACACGCACACTACCTACGCAGCGTAAGCATGCTTTTGGGTGGTGGTCGTGTTGTTATCCGTTTAAATGTCAGCTGGTCTTAATGGGTAATGTAAGTGTCAATAGTGATGTGTGTTAAGTGTCATAGTGATGGATGGTTAAGTGGGTTGGTTGTGTTTGTGTTGGTTGGTGTGTGGTTTTTGTGGTGGGTGTGGGTGTGGCGTTTGTGTGTGTGGGTTATGGAATAGTACTGGTTAGTTGGAGTTGTGATGGGTGGGAGTGGGATTGGGGGGAGGTTATAGTATAAGGTTTTTTGAAGGCCTAGGGTAGTAGTAGGCCAATAAATTACGGGGACAACACGCGCACGCCACGAAAAATTCCATGGAAGCCGACAGGATGGGCGGGTGTATATGTTCACACGAGTTGTAGTGTAATGGTAAGTGAATATCTATGGAGGAGTGTAAGTGTAGTGAAGTATGTATAATGTGGTTGACACATGATGTGTGATGTGGTGTGGTGTGTGTGTGTGTGTGCTGCGCGCTCGAAGCGGTGTATGATTGCGAATATATGGGTCAACAAGTACACAAAAAAACACAACTCTAGGCCTAATACACTTAATAACACGACATCTCACTAATGACATTATCAACAAGGAGCACTAAGTTTCAAAACCATATGCAAAATTATACGATTATACTAACATTACCGTGTGCGGGCCGGGCGCGGTCCGCGCGGCCGCATCCCCAAAATATGAGACAGCATCAGACCACACAGTCTAAATATCGAGAAGGACATTTACGAATAAAAACTACGGATTAACTTTTTAGTGGGATAAGCTCATATAATTTGTACCTATACAAACAAACACGTACAATAATGTACCGAGTGGAGCGTACAATTGCCCAAGAGCCCAAAAGGAGGTAGCCACATTTAACGTGGGCAAACTGACCGCCACGGAAGGATCAAAAGGTAGTAGCAAAATTACGGAGGGGCAAAAATAGACCCATGGTGAAAAAAATTATGGGGGCAGTAGAAATAGACGATGGGCAAAATAATATACGGTTGCTGGGCGGCACCGGACTTAGACAGCAAACCCTTTTCAGAAGGGTTGCAAAATGGCTACCTTGCGCCAAACATTAGGGGTTGCAAAAAATTTGGGTTTGCTTCAAAAAAATGGGCGCTTTCAAAAAAGTTGGGATATCTCAAAATTAGGGTTCAAAAATTAAGGTGTTCTCAAAAAATAGGGTTCTCAAAAATAATCGATCTTCCCGCCTAAAAGTAAAGGGCAGGTAATAAATTTGGGCCTTGGTAATAACGTCTGACCATGGGGTCACATTTTGCGGAAGCACGCAAAACGGGGGATATTGTGTTCGATTTGATCATAGGTGTTCACAGGCCTTTAAAGGAACAGAGTCACAGGCCCAAAAAGGTCAAGGCTCAGGTAAAAATTCGAGCTGCAAAAAGACCAAGGTCCGTTTTTGATGTGTGTTCACGCATTGTTTGGAAAAAGGTCATACATGATATATGTTGCCGGGATAGCTGGTGGGGGTACCCTTTGTCGCATACTGGCCAAAGCTCATGCCGGTACAATTTTTGCTACTAAGCAAATCCGTTAGCGTTCCTACCCGGACTCTGAGTTCTTGCTGTCAAGAAGGTCAATTCATTCCATTTTGGATATCGAAATGTAGTTACGAATTTGAAAGTAAAAGTTTGCATACCGAAGTGTAAACTAATACTTTTCAACTGATGCTTTGATCTCGGCGTCCCCAAATTCAGCAGTAAAGTAATGTGAAGGTCATAAACCTAGATGTGTTTTTCTCGTTGAGGAGACTTGAGAGTAGGAAATTGTGGTATCTAGATTTGATACATGAGTAAATTGACATTGTGATTGAAGTGGGCGCAAGAATTTAGGTGGGAGGTGAACACAATAAATTTGGGTAGAGTGATCAAAGAGTGAAGTAAGGCCAGAAAAAGGGAGATTTAGATAGTTAGTGAGTGAAACAGTTCCGAATTAATATTGATTAATCTTTAAACGCATCTATGAATAGAATAGTTGCCAAACGGGTAGAGATGGATGAAAAGTGGCAATTGAGGTGCACGTCGCCAATGATCAGACTTTAGGCAGAGTGAAGTTGTAGACGGGATTTACCGCCTAGTCTTTGGAATTAAGGAAAGCAATCCATTAAGTGGGGGTACCTAAAATCACAAAGAACAATAATTCAGGGAAAAAGAAGAGGAAGTATGTTGCCTCATTTTGCAGCACTAGTATTTGTAGAATTAAGATACCAATTTGAGTTTGGATTAGTGGCAAGGGCAGATATGATGGGTTGAACGAGCGCAAAATTTAGTCTTAGGCCACATATAGGCAAGAGAAGCTTTATTCCGTTTTAATGGCAAAATTTGTAGTAAAACTTTGGTCTTGCTGCCAAATGAGGCAAAAACGACGTGCTTGCTCCTCCCACGCAGGACTCATAGGTATTCGCGGCCCAGTTAGGAATTTGTGTCTGAATTCAATAATAAGTTTGCGTGGACCAGTACATTTAGAGTAGAAAAGTGGTTTTAAGCAAAATTTGAACTATAATCAGGGGGTGAATGTTTCTATGAAACTCGGGCATTGAACAACTCTAGCACTTGGGTAAACAGGCCCTCACCCGGAGACTGAGCAGAAGTGCCCACTTTTGGGACTGAAGATTTATTTTTCAAAGCCCTCTTCTCTTTCTAGCCATCTCGTGGTTATGTGACAATACCTTTTGTCTGAGAAAAGAAACAGTATGTGATCGTGCTTGGTAGAAAATAGGGAGCTGCCGGGCTAATGAGTGAAGATGATGGGATGTCGGTGCTCTCAGTCTTGTTGGTGGGCTTGTCGACGTGATTTTTCATATGTTGATGATGCGCGGACGATCCACATGAAAGGCTGGACAGTGTACACGTTCGCCTCACCCTATCCATACCTTACCTAGGTATATGTCTTGTATGTAGGTTAAAATTGTCTGATTGGTGTTGTTATATTACATCTGCTAGATAGCCTTCACTACTAGACGTTATGTCATTTTCTTTATAACACTTTTTAATAGCACTTAACTTCGCCTGCGCCTATATTTATTACGATCCCCTTTTATAAATACTTCTTTCTATATTTACTACTTCTCCAGACCCACATATACACTTTTACAACTTCTCTCGTCGAGCGCTACCACGTATCACTATCTTCGAGATTGTACTGGTCCAGAGCTATTCTTACATCTTATCATTCTTGCCGTCGACGGTTTATTCGTTTGTTACATTACTGTATTCCCGTCTCAAACTTTGATTGCGGTTTTTGTTTGCGGGTTGATTTTTTTATTGTTTTTTGTTTTTCTGTATTTTATTACTAATATATATATTTTTTTATTATCTAATAATTATTTTTCATAGAAGTTACTCGTATGAATCAATTTCATTACATTTTGTTGAATGATCCATCTTTTTGTTTCAAATACACTTATAACCATTATAAATTATATATATATTAATATCGTTTTAATGAGATTAACAGTTAAGAAATAAATATTATGAAATTATATTTTATATCTTATTTTATATATTTATTATAATGTATTATTTTCTCGTTATCTAAGTATAATTATTTTTAATAATATAAAAGCTGTACCTATCTAGTACAGGCCTATGTCATGACAATGCCCTCCTATATACGTAATTCCTTGCTAAAGGTAATCTATTAGAGTGATTGATAATATCTAGTAGTAGATAAGTTATATATATATATAATCTATATATATATATAACATATGTATATAGGAAATTTGGCAATAATTGTGTCATTTCATGGTTTAGAGGTACATTTAACCCAGTGAGCTTAGAATTTAGCATTATTTGGTTGTATGTAAGGAGTACATCAGCGATTATATTTGGGGATATTAATGAACGTTCAAAAATTCAATGAAAGTTTAATGCCAAATATATATGGATCAATCCTAGAGTTTACTTCCTGATAACATTTCGTCGTCTGGTAGTGCCACTGCTTTCTTTCTGCACTGAAAGAGCATCAGATTTTCTTTACTGTTATCAACTGATGAAGTGTTTTTGAGCCCTTGCATATGAAAGAAGGTGTTTCCAAATGAAAAAGTCGCATATCTTCTTTTTAAGTTGTCAGTGCTCGAGTTCTTAAGGATTTTTACTTTTCAACCTTGGATCAATCCAAGAAGATTTAATATACGTCACACATCACCGACACTTCTAACGTCAAAACTTAAATGTTACAATATTTATCATAAGAAGAACGTTTGTTTCACTTGTGATGAGTTGGAGGTGGAGCTTTAGACGAGATAACTTTGGTGGGAGATATTAAAGAATTTCTAGGTCCTCTCATAGAATGAGACATTATTAATCGGCTTATAAAAGATTACACTGATCATCACACCGGAAGAATTCCCAACTTGACATCTGTTTAAGATCACACAGCTCGAAATTGGCATAGTGTCTTAAGATGTCAGACTTTTTACTATGGTAGTAGAAGAATGGAAAGCTCTCCGAGTCTTGCATCAGATTAGGGCCATCCGCTTCCTCTTAATTCGCCGATCATCGAGTTTTAGTTCTCTAATATAGGCGCCGATAATTCGGATGAAGAAATTAGCTATGAATACACGATATCGTGTATATATATAGGATAGACGAAAATATCATATCAGTTAGGCTTTGGAACATAAACCTAGCCTTAATTAGGTATACGTAGGTTTTACACACTGTTTTATATTTTTCACATTACGTTATCTATTAATGATATATATATATATATGTCAACTCTCATAGACAGCACCTACTGACCATTTTGTTAAAGATCTTTCCAGGTCAGAAAAGTACACTAACAACGCAGACATAGTTAGACCTGCATTTTGTACAGTATCCCTATGTACTTCTTGTAGCATCATATGGTATTAGTTTCTTAGTATTTCTAATCTCAGATTAATGGTTTTTACTTAATACATTTAATTCTTTTGCCATAAGTTTTTTTAATAATAGCTTTAGGTTTGCCATAGAACAAATTTGCACATTCCAAAAACCTGAATGCGCTTTCAGTTTATAAGAAGTGAATAGTTAGAAATATCACTATCGTATAAGATGAATGTTAAGGGAATTGGCAATTTGAAATAAAAAGTTTAACGTAAATATATTAAACTTATCAGAGTGGATCTAATATATTCTTATGACGATTTTTTTAAACTAACACAATTTTTTGCCTCCCGTAAATTGGCAAAAAAGAAACTGATATAATATGAATACTGTATTATCGTCAAATTTCATTGGTAAAACTATTAGGCACGAAAATAACGAGTCATTTTGCACTTAAGAGAATTTTGAAGAGTTAGTGAAAGAATAAGTCACAGATTAAAGTGATTTAAGTTCAAATAATTCTTAATTATAAAGGTTTTGTTCCAAGACAGAAATCGGTTCTTTTTTAATATTTATCAATGCCATAAGAGTAAACAATCAAATCAGTAAGAGGGGATAAAGGTAAATGTCCTTTTTTTTTGTTCTGTTAATTTACTAGCTTGCCATTATTATACGCATATAAAAAGGTCCGACCATTTTCGCATATTGGTAAACTTACCAACTACTATTATATAATCTTCTGTCTATAGCTATTTAGTGATATCTTGTCCTACAATAAAAGGTATCCTGAACCGTTTATATAAAACTAAATGCTGGTCGCAGCATTCATCTGATGCTTTTTGCGATCTATGACTCTCTGACTGTTCTGGTTTTTATTATTATCCGTGTAATTTTTAACAACACAAGTAAGTAGGTTTATAGCTGTATATCTATGTTTTATATACATCGGCTTACATTAAAAAAGATTGCCTTAAACTGAACATGTTACGTCATTACGTATTTACGAGTTTTTAGATCCAAATACAAGGTTATAAAACAACAGTAAAGTACAAACATTCATCATTTCGCATTTACCAACCCTTGTAATGGCAGTAAATATTCAAGTTTAAATATCAATAAGAGGTGTTTCTATTATACTATATATAATATATATTTATATATATATATATATATATAATCTTATATATATATATATATATAGTGTTATATATATATATTATATATATAAATATATATAATATATATAATATAATATATAATAATATATAATCATATATATTTATATTTTATAATATTAATATTATATATATAAGATATATATATTAATAAATATAGTATATATTATATTATATATTAGTATATATAGTATATATAATAATATATTATTATATTATATATATATTAATAATAATAATTATATATATATAGATAATTATATATATATATATAGTATATATATGTAATAAAGTATATATATATATATATATATTATATATATATATATATATATATATAATATATATAATTATAATATATTATAATATATTATAATCTATGGATGAGTGATC
>JABUQX010004407.1:42500-48462 GCA_015478945.1 Trachelipus rathkii | reverse complement strand
GTGTGAATAACACATCGTATATGTTCAATCTTGGAAGAGTGTGTTATAGCAGTTACAGCATCATCTCTAAATTGATTTTATTGTAAATCGAATTTATAATTTTTTGTTTCTGAACTGATAATCACAAATCAAATGAGAAATGTCCTCAGTTTCAGAATCTTCATTATTGTCAACTTCAGGTAGGCTTTCATTAAGTTTCCTTATTGCTCAAGTCATGTTGGAGGCATTGTCTGTAACAACTGCTAAAAATTAATTGTTCTCTTGCAATTGAAAACTCCTAGATCTTTCTCAACCAACTTATGCATATAATCAGATGTGTTGCGTTGCGCTTCTGCATCTCACATTGCTAAAGTAGGTACGGTTGGTTTATTTTCATTTACATACTGAACATTTATGGCAAATTAGTTCACTCGGTGTTTGGTACAAGCACCAATTTTCAGAAAAAAGTATTTTCCTTTCAACATAACTTTCAGAGCAAATTTCTGCTTTTCTGATCCAGTTACCACCAAATCTCTGATAACGCAGCTCTTCAGCGACACTCCTAATTTATTAACTAATTCTCCAGTTATCCCGAGAAATGTAGGTGAAGAAAATAAACTGAAGGGTACCCCATTATTAAGAACCAATTGCATAATGTTTCTTAAAACTTTCTTTAATCATCGTTGTAGTCACTTTCATTGGGAAAGAAATTTGAAATGGGGGATTGCGGACTTGAAGTAATTTGTTTGTGGGATTCTGAGGAGCATTTAGCTTTGTCTTCCTCATTAAAAGATTTAAAAACTTTATGCTGCCTTTGTAAATGGCGCTTTAAATTTTATGTTTTAGAACCTATTTTAGAATTACACGCTACTTCAAATTCTTTTACTTGGCAAATAAAATATTTTCCTTCTTCATCTCGTTTATAATACTTGAAAACAGAAGATTTGTTCTATTTTCTCCCCATGTTAATTTTAAGAAAAATTTTACTTATGAACTTAAAATTAGAAAATGAAAATTATTTCCTGATACCTGAAGAAGATATTTAAAGATATTAAAACGGATTATCATTAAAGAGTTAAAACTCAAAAGCTAAAACAAGTTAAAAATGAAATCTTTTTAACAGGAGACAGGGATAAGAATTTTAAGGACTCCAGCTACACTGGTAAAGATAGTTTCGAGCTCATATATTTATATATATATATCATATTTTATATATATATGCATATATATATAATATATATATATAATCATTACAATATGTTTATTTATATTATATATATTATATACTATATATATATAATATATACTATACTGTATATATATATATATATATAATTATATAATATATATATATATATATATATATATATATATAATATATATATATATGATATATATATATATATATATTATAACTACTGTGTATATATATATATTAATGTATGATATATCAAGTTATATATAATATGATGATACATTATATATAGGATATTAATAATATATATATATTATTATATATATCATATATATATTATATCTATATAGATATTTGTATTAATAATATATAGATTCTAATAGTTTATATATAGTATATATATATATATTATGGTGTACAAGAGTATATAACTTCCAAAGTAGGAAGGAACAGTTTCAATGAATGGAATGCTTAAGTAAATAATTTGTAAATAAGAAATGGATATTTACCCGATAGTTTTATTAGTACAGTACTTGATAAAAGCACAAATCAACACCAGTACTATATAAATGCCTTCTGCATAAAGAATTAAAATGGCAAAACACTCCTGTGATACGATGAGTATGGCGTAGGTAATGAAATCAGTTTATTATATACCTTCACCAAGGACATGGAGCTGAAAAGATTTTAATACTCTGGATCTAACTCCATTCCGGCTCCGGCCCCGGCTCCGGCTCCGGCTCCGGCTCCAACATAATTTCAAAATCAAACTTTTAGCAAAATATTATAGTAAATTAAACTTTTCAGTTGTATTTATTAATTTCTTAAATGATAACCTTTTTAAAAGACTTTTTCTGTTTCTTATTATGTATATCTTGCTGAGTTGAAGAAATTTCCTAAAATGTTGTTTCCATCAATAGAGGTGTTAATCCGAATTGCTCAGGTTGGCATTTGTGGAACAGACATTTCCATAGTAAGAAAAGGAAGACTGGGCCAAATAATCTTGAAATCACCTATGATTACAGGCCACGAAGCATCTGGTACTGTGCTAAAATGTGGATCGAAGGTCAAACATTTAAAACCAGGTTAGTTTTATAAATAGTCTCAAGCAGGGCACTCTTACTATAAAAAATCTCGGGGAAGGGAGGGGATTGCTTCAAAAGAATCATTCATGAAAGTACTAATAGTTTGAGTATAATTAAAATTTATAATTACAAAAGTATATTGAGGTACTGGTATCATAATTAATTTTATTTATAGGATCTTATGATAACATGACATTACATAGAATTGTGATATAAACTTAAAATCACATTTGTAAACTATTATAAAAGTGATATTCAGTTTTGCAATTTTGCAAATAGGTTTAAAGGATCATGGTTTCCCAAAAGAAGCAACATCTACCTTTTCTCCTTATATAAGAGAGTCATGAATTCAAGTGTAACGAGTACAATTATTGAAGTTTAGTTTGAACGAATAATTTACAATTTATAAAAATTCGGAAATTCGATAAATGTCTATTTGTGGTTTGCTATAAGAGTTCCAATATTTATTTTATTTTCCTTAATTCTTAGATAATTATTTTAGGCTATATTTTAATTAATTATGAGCATTGCTTAATTTAATTCATTATTGATTCAATGAAAACTTTATTTTTCAAGGTGACAGGGTATGTATTGAACCTTCCGTCCCATGTTTAAGCTGTGATTTATGTCGGGCAGGACATTATAACGTTTGTCCAAATGCTTATAACCTATCCCTGCCTCCCCATGATGGCTGTTTGATGCGTTACTACAAGCATGATGCTAACTTTTGCTACAAGTAAGTTTTATCTTTAATATTTGCTATCAGAAAGATATAATAGATTTTTTTCATTTTTATTAAAAATTATAAATACTGAATTTAATAACAATATTAAAAATAAAATTTATTAAATAAAAAAAAATAAAATATTAATTTAATTTAATTAATTTAAAACGTAAATAATTAAAAATATGAAAATGTTATATAGTTCTTATATTCTGATTAGATAAAGAAAATCATTCCCTATATTCAACAGTATATACATTTTCGTTAGTGTTAGTTCAGGTTAGCTCAGCTTTATATTTCAGGTCCCAAAATTAAGAATGTATATTAGATAGAGAAAGCACATCATAGGCTTTGCAAGTAAAGATAAACCCTCCTGTTTTCTTTAGGTGAGAATATTTAACGTTGCTTGATCCAAAATAATAAATAATAAGAAAACACTGAAATTTACTTTCCCTAAGTATTGCAGTCGAAACCATTGAGATAAACATTACTGCCAACTTTTTTTAAGGAAAAAGAAAACAAATTTTTATCTTTTAAACTAATATTTACAAACTTTTAGGTTACCAGATAATGTTAGTGATGAAGAAGGTGCACTTATAGAACCTCTTACCGTTGGTATATACGCATGCAAAAGGGCCAGCCTCCAACTTGGAAGCCATGTTCTTGTATGCGGAGCAGGACCAATAGGTCTTGTAACTCTTATCGCTGCCAAAGCAATGGGTGCAACAAGAATATGCGTGATAGGTAGATATGATCTGTGTAATAATCACTTTTAAGCTTAAATTTCAAGTAAATTGAGAACATCAATGGGATAGTCTTTGAAAAATCCGTGGAATATTTTATTCTATAATTTCCTTGCATTCTTATTTTCTTAATACCAACTTTGATATTATTTCTTAATCTTAGTCAAATTCTTATAAAAATAATTTTTTTTATTATTTAATATAAGATATTATGGAAGAGAGATTAAAATTCGCCAAAGAACTTGGAGCTGATGCTGTCCTCAATGTAAAAGATGGTACAAATGAAGAAAATTCTGAGAAAGTCATAAATCTCTTAGGTGGTGACATGGCAGATGTCACTTTTGATTGTTCTGGTGCTGAATCAGCGATTAAACTTGGCATAACTGTAAGGAAATAACGAGGTTGAATATATATATATATATATATATATATATATATATATATATATATATATATATAATATATATATATATATATAATATATATATATGATATAATATATATATATATATATATATATATATATATATACTATATATTATATATATATATATATATATATATATATATATATATATATATATATATATATATAAAATATATATATATATATATATATATATTCAAGTCTTCGTTAAGAAAAACCCCCGCCTACGGCAAGGAAAAAATTTTGACACTTTGGTACTGCTAACTGGTTGTACTTATTTAATTTTTCATGGAATAACAACTTCGGAGAGAGGGATTCCTCAGAGAATGCTGAGCGCATTCTTGAGGTCATTCTCTCTTGCATGGAGGATGCTCATTCCATATTCTTTCCCTTCAACTAAACCTAGCAAATCTTGGTTTAACTCTGTTTGTTCTCGTGTTATTCGTCACAGGGTCGCCGCCTTCAGAAATTATCGTCGTTTTCAAAACTCTAGAAACTCGCCCAACTTATATTTCATCCCGGAATATCGCCCAACTTATTATTTCATCCCGAAATATCGCCCAACTTATACTTCATCCCGGAATATCGCAAAATCTCTTCTCCGTGACGCTAAAAATCTCTTTTCTTTTAGAAAATGCGATAATCTTTCTGGTTCATCTTTCCCACATCCTTTCTGGCATTTTGCAAAAAAAAAATGTTAACCCTAACTTTGGTTCATCCTCTTTCCCTCCTCTGGTGTATTCCGACGACGCAACTGACGTTATACCTTCGATCAAACCTTTACTTCAAATTCCACATTAGACGATTAATGTGCTGCTATTCCTTCTTCTCCACCCGACCTCCAGCTCATTTATGCTTAATTAATGTTAAAATTTATTCTAAAGACGTTATTTCCTCTCTCTCTCTCTCTCTCTCTCTCTCTCTCTCTCTCTCTCTCTCTTCTCTCTCTCTCTCTCTCTCTCTCTCTCTCTTCTCTCTCTCTCTCTCTCTCTCAACTTAACACTAAGAAGGCGTACTGTCCTGATGATTCTCAAAACTTGTGATTTCGAGTTTGCGCCCTAAATTGGTAAATTTTTCCTCTTTGTTCTTCTCCTTCGAACTTCCGTTACTGCTGGAGACGTGTGCTCATTCAGCTTGTGCCGAAAAGGAAGATTTGGAAACGATCTCAATTCTTCTAATCTTACCTCTGATCACCAGCGTGGCTTTGGTAAGAAACGCTCAACTTGTGATCTTCTTCTTTCTCTTATTTCTGATTATATTGGTCACTCTACCCTTCGACATTTCGGTGAATCTTACGCTGTTGCGCTAAACATATCGCAAGCCTTCGATAGAATCTGGCACAAAGCTTTGATTTTTAAACTTGTCTCGCGGTATCTGGCATCTATACATCTCTCTGATTTCCTTTCCGGTCGTTTATAACCGTTATTATAGACATCCATCGTTCATCCTTTAAATCTATAAATAGTGGTGGTAATGAAGGTTCTCTCTCTCTCTCTCTCTCTCTCTCTCTCTCTCTCTCTCTCTCTCTCTCTCTCTCTCTCTCTCTCTCTCTCTCTCTCTCTCTCTCTCTCATTAATGACCTTCTCTCTAGTAATCTAGTACTAGTGCTTCTTCACCTATCCACTCCTATGCGAACGACTCCACTACTTCTTTCATATCCATTTCAACAACTAACCTTATATATTTTTTTGAATTTCTGGTTGTTTTCAATGTCTCAAAAACTCAGTTCCTTCAACAAACTAACCTCAAATCTTTCTCGAATTTCTAAAAGCATTGAGAACAAGGTTGTTTTCAATGCCTCAAAAACTC
>JABUQX010004407.1:35000-37500 GCA_015478945.1 Trachelipus rathkii | reverse complement strand
TTCACATGCCTTCAGTGAAGCACAAAAAAACAAAAAAATATTTCTTTTCACATTTCGTTAATATTATTGCAAATTCAGAATCTTAAAATGCATTTATTTCACAGGTTTACCAACTTTACATAGCATAAATTATTTTGAGGGATGTGGTTTAAAACAGGTCCTAATATTCATCAATATTACAAATAACACTCTTTAATGTTGCTCTTTCATTTTGTCATAGTCTATAGGGCCTATTTTAAGATTTTGAACTCAGAGCTAGGGCCTACGGTTAAAAATAATACTATATCAAACTTAAAAAAAAAAGTTGTTTACAAATTATATTTCGCGTGACGTCACGAATCTCAAAAAATCCAAAAAATCAAAAAAATCAAAATTTGATTTTTTTCTCAAAAAATCCAACAAAAAAAATCCCCAACCCTGTTTAAAACTATAAAGTAAACTTTGATAGCGTCATATATCCCATTATCCCATTATCTGCGAAGTAAATACTAAGAAGCACATGTAACAGAACTTTATAGGAATGCACGATAGTTTAAAAACTATAGATGTATCGATATTCGATATTTAAAAAAAAAACAAAAACTATTCAATAATCGTTCAGAAAAACCATCAATAATCTGGCAGGAAAACGTGAATAATATATATATATATATATATAATATTATATATATATATATATATCCCGAAAGTACATATACATATATATATATATATATATATATATATATATAATATATATATATATATATATATATATATATTTAATTATATATATAAATATATATATATATATATATAATATATATATATATATATATATAATATAATATATATAACTATATATATATATATATATATATATATATATAATATATATATATGGTCAGCATCCCGAAAGACACATGCAACTAAAAAACTATAACAGCTATAAGAAAATAAATATCATTTTATTAATCAGGAGACATTTTTACCCATGAAATAAAAAAATAAATAAAATAATAACGCTTTTTAAATATTTAAAATTGTTAAAAATGTTGGAAAATTACCGTTTTTGAGAATACGAAGGAGATCGAGTACTCCGAGGGAGTGTAAAGTTTTTAAAATGTATTGATTTTTTTTTTTCAACTAAAGAATACCTCCGGTGGGGTGGGGTGTTTTAAACCATATTTGGTTTAAACCATTGGTTTAAACCATGGTTTAAACCACATAAAAAAAACCATGGTTTAAACCATAAAAAAAACATGCATCAAAATATTAAAAAATATATTTATTAATGTATTTTTTCTTTAGCATGTTGATAAGGTTTTCTTCAATATTTCAATCGAAGAGTAGCTGAAAAGCAATAAAAAATTTTCTGCAAATATTTATATATTGTGAGAATGTTATATATATATATTATATATATATATATATATTATATATGTATATATATATATATATATATATAAATATATATATATAAATATATATATATATATATATATAGTATATATATATATATATATAAATATATATATATAATATATATATATATATATATATATATATATAGTATTTTAACATGTTTTAAACATGATTCTTGTTTCGAGCTCCTTGGGAATTCATTTTCTAACCATTGATGCCACTTTCAAAATTTATAATAAAACTCATATGTGGAATTGTGAGGATTTGTGAGAAATGTGCATTGTAGCGCAGTGGACTTTCTTTTTGTGCGTCATATTATCTGTCATCCTTTTAAAAGAGAGGTTCAAGATATAAAGTTGGACATTGTCGTCATATAGCAATTGCCATTGATTATATTTTTGGGTGCATTGCAAATATAATATTTTTTTTTTTTTTTAGTAAATAATAAAGTAAAACCTTTTTGTTCATTTAGAGTTTATATAATTATAATTATGTATAATTATTGTTTTTTACTTTATGAGGTTATGTAAAACTCAAAAAAATACTAATTAATTTTATACCAGTTTACAGTTATCAAGAAAATTTGAAATTTAGAATCTAAAGAAATTTATAAAGGAATTTTAAAAATGTGTTCAGGCACATGTTATAACAAGTTTCCAGAGTGATTTTTGCCTTTAATATCTTTAAAACCATATTAAAAACTACATTCAAAACCCAAATAAAAATAAAAAACCCATAAAAAAACATTGGTTTACTTGTTTGTTTGTTTTTTAAATCAATGGTTTTTGTTTTTTTAAACAAAAACATGTTTTTTCCCAACCCTATATATGGGTAAAACTAAAAGATGGACAGAGTCGGGGTTTCTCGGCCTACCGGGGGACGACGGGGGGGGGGACTCGTCCCCCCCTCTGTCCCTCCGTCGGCTCGAACCCCCTAAAAAGGATATAAAAGAAAAAAATAATTTTCTCCAAAGCGAAAAATAAATACTATTGGTAACTCTTGTCTTCGTGAACGAATGCAGGGATTCAAGGTCAATCACAGCGTACGCCTGTCAGATCTAAGATTATACTATATTTAAGGTGTTAATAACAAATAT
>JABUQX010004407.1:0-30000 GCA_015478945.1 Trachelipus rathkii | reverse complement strand
TATTAAGTGTAGTAGGGAAGATATATACTGAAATTTTGGTCGAAAGAATGCGGTGAATGACTGAAGGAGCTGACTTTGTGGAAGAAAACAAGGTGAGTTTAGAAGTGGAATAGAGGTATGTGTGGATCAAAACTCTTATGACATTGAAACAAATGTGTTTTGAGAAATATGGAAAAGAAGATTAAATTGTATTTAGTTTTTTTGGATTTGCAAACAGGCGTATGAAAGGATTAATAGGGAAGCTCTATGGCAGGTGTTATTGATTATATGGTGTTTGGTGGTAATCTTCTGAATGCAAATCAAAAGTTATGTGTATGAAGGATATTGAAGCGGTTGGTAAGAAAACAAATGAGCTTGAAAGTGGATTGTTCTTAATTTTTTAATAGCGGAGTAAGGCAGGGATTTGTTATGTCTTCCTTGGTTATTCAATTTTGTATATGGATGGGTTAAGAAACAATTAGAGGTGGGGGCGTGGCCAAGCGGGATGGTGTTAGAATGTGTTGGAATGGAAGAGGAGATGAGGGTGCTGTGCACTACCTATTATATGCGGATGATTTGCGTTTTGTGAGGGCGAATCTGAAAGGTTAGGAGAGGATTGCGTAGAGAGATTTGAACAGGGCATATGTTAAAGGAGAGGTTTGAACGGTAAATTGTAGCATAAAAAGTAAGGTTATCCGGTTGTGAGAATGAGGATAGTCCTCAGGTGAATGAAGTTATGTTAGATGGTGAGCAGCTGGAACAAGGGGTCTGAGTTTAAATAATTTAGTGTATAGGTTGTGGAATGAAAGGGAACGGAATGGTGGCAGAGTAATATAGGTAAAGTGTGAATGGACAGGAAGGTTGCTGGTGCAATTAAACCCTTGTTGGATGTAAAGGGACAAGTCTTGAGTGCAGAGAGGGTTTTACATGAGGGTATGTTGATAACTGTTTTAATGTATAGTAATGAAATATGGACTGGAATAAGGGGTATAGATCTAAAATAAAAATGGTCCAGATGGACAAATCTTGGAGGCGTGTTAGATGTGAGAAGAATCTGATAAAATGAGGAAATGAACTCATTAAGGAGCTGTTTGCGTGCGAAGAAAGGAGTTAAATGAGGAGTATAAATGAACAATACTTTGATTATGATTAGACCATGTGGGAAGGATGAATGACCAAAGCGGTTGGTGAAGTCGGATACTAATAAGTGGTACGAGTGCGCTGGGAACGATCACCGTTGGGAGACGAAAGAAAGAGTGGCGATTGACGTCAGTGAAGAAAAAGCGCTGAAGGAGATAATGTGAATTTATGGGCAAGACGAGAAGAAAAGCGCGCCCATAATAGGCAAGTTAATGGCTGGATTTTTGTGAACGGGTATGTTGTGTACCCCTAGAATTCTGTGCTGGGGTCAATTTACTGGGTTTATTATATATGTAAATGACAATTAGCTGGATGATGATATTTTAAGCAATATTTTCAAAACATTTCCCGATGAAACGAAATTTGGAAATTCGCATAAATTGTGAAAAAAATTATCAATCCACTCACGAGCCGATTTTGAATCAAGATTGGTATATAAATGCGTCAAAAAAACATGGCAAAGCGAAATTTAATGACCCATAAATGTAAGGTTATACATTTTGGAAGTTGGGGAACAATGAAATGATTACAAAATAGATGACATCAGTTATCAAAGTTGTCAGTGAGGAAAAGGATCTAGGGGGTATGAATTAATAAAGATTTAAAGGTTGCGAAAACAATGTCTTGAAGCTGTAAGCGGAACGGATGATGTAGCAAAGTAGAGTGTTAGTAGGAAAGTTGTGAATGGACAGGAAGTGGCTGGTGCAATTAAAAATCGTTTGGTGGGATGTGAACAGGAACTAAGTCTGAGAAGCACTATGGTATTACATGAGGGGTATACTGTTTTTAATGAATAATGATAATGTTGAAACAATTTACAATACAACAAATAAATAAATTACCTAAGATCCACCGTAAATTTAATGCTCATAGTCAAAGAGCTAAAAGTAACGGAAGTAACAGCACTGTTCGTTACTTTTCCTTTCAAAGAAACGGTATTAACGATACGGAACTACTTTTTCCGAGTAATGGAGTAACGGTAACGGAAACTACTTTTTTGAAGTAACGATGCCCACTCTGATATAGATATATATATATATATATAATAATATATATAGTTATTATATATATATATATATATTATATATATATAATATATATATATAGTATATATACTAATATATAATGTGTGGTGTGTGTTGATGTGGATGTGTGTGTGTGTGGTGTGTGTGTGTGTGTGTGTGTGTGTGTGTGTGTGGTTGTGTGTGTGTGTGTGTGCTGTGTATTATTGGAGTTTAAAATTTTCATTCGTTTCGTAGAACCATTATAGTTTAAAAAGGTATTGTCCCGAGGAAAATCCATAATTCATTTATCACATTCAAAATTGATAAAGATAATAATTACAAAAGATGTGAAGTGACTATAGTCACTTTACAGTTTGCAGAGGAGTAAAAGTCTACAGCTCGAATGAGACGACACGACTGTGACGACTCAATGGTGTGTATATTATTAATATATAATTATATATAATATATATATATATATATATAATAATATATATATATATATATATATATATTATATATATATATTTATATATATATATACTATAGTATATATATATATATATATAATATATAATTATACAATAGTATATGATATAGTATATTGTGCGTCTGGTGCAGGAGGCTGCTAACAACACTGAAGACTCCTAAGCAGGCCTCCGGGAAGAAACGCCACTTTATCGTGACAACGCTCACCCTCTTCAACATCTAATATTCTTCCTATTGAACGTGGTTATTCAAGACCCTC
The DNA here is from genome assembly GCA_015478945.1 of Trachelipus rathkii. Classification (NCBI taxonomy): domain Eukaryota; kingdom Metazoa; phylum Arthropoda; class Malacostraca; order Isopoda; family Trachelipodidae; genus Trachelipus; species Trachelipus rathkii. Next base: position 27,129 of record JABUQX010004407.1, on the reverse strand, counting down.
ACCTAACCTCTTCAATATGTATTGCAACTAGGGTTGCGAAAGGAAAAAAACAAAAAGCTCGTTTTTTTCCGAAAAAAACGCGTTTTTTTTCATGAAAAAAACACAACCTTGAAAAAAAAACAAGTAAAAATTTTGTTTTTTCGTTTTTTTCAATAAGCTGTGTAAATACATGTTTGAACAATTATATATTTATTAAATTTTAGCAAATATGCTCTAATTTGGACATTTTTTGGTTTCAAATTTCCAACAAGGTGGAAGCCCTTGGGTTTGTGTGTTCAAAAATTTTATGGGTTTTCCATATTTTTATTTATATTTCTGAATTTTGATCTTGTAATTAATATTTTTTGTTTAATTGGCTCATTAATGTTTTCTCTCTTCATTTCTCCTATCTACAGATAACATTTTATCATAATTATTTGGTGAATCAGAATTTAGAAAATGCCACATGCGCAAAAAGTCGTGATGACTGTACTTTTTAAGGCAAATAAAAGGTAGCAAAGGCCCTCTACATGAAATATAACTTTTGTTGTGTAGGACGTTTTAAAACTAGTATTTATTGCTTCATAATCTAGAACTAGGAAATCTGAAAATTTGCCAACTGAGAGAGGATGATTATGCTAAGGCAGCTAAGCTTATAGAGTCCTGTTACTGCCCCTTGCTCCTTCACCACTGTCATTCTCACACGAACTTCAACGACTGAGATATTCAGACTTATCAGTCATAATCAAATTAAATGTGGCTGATCCACCGCCTGCATGAGCCCAGTGATAATGAAGCTTGACAGTAGTCACAGCCAGGGTTGCGTCAGTGCTCAGTAGTGACTGGGGTCTGGGGAGTGGGGACTAGTGATTAGTGAAATCAAAAGTTTTGATTATATCTACTGTTGTGTGGATTGTTTTATTTATTCAGTTCATCCTCCTTCAGTTTACAATGCTTGGTATAATTTTAATTTCAATATTTTTATTATTTTCATTTGCATCCCTTAAGTCACTTTTGAGTTTTGTCATGTCAGACTCATTCTATATAAATATTAATATACATTAATAATTTAAAAGTAAATGTATACATATGATTATATGATACAAATGTAAAATACATAGTTAAAGTAGAAAGTAGAAGCCCACAAACAGCAGTCTGCAGGCCACAACCTACTGCAAATTGTAACAAAAACAATTGATAAAATATAAAAGAAAGGTAGTTCTGCTATTTTATAAATCATAATGGAATATTTGCTTAATTTCAAATATCCTTATATATGAAAAATGAAAATATTCAAGTGAAATATCATATTAGCCTCTTATATGGGTTTAAAATACATTTAATGAAAAATAAAACGAAAAAAAAACTGAAAAAAAACGAAAAAAACATTTATAAAACTAAAAAAACTTCAAGACACGATTTGAAAACGTTTTTTTTCCCAACCCTACCCGGAGTGACACGTGCCACTGGAGTGGCACAACGAACACCAGCAACCAGTAAGCACATCTGCTCTCCAAGTTGTTCACCGTGGTAAGACATTTCGTGATGGTTGACACTCGCCCAAAGTGATTTTTCCTGAAGAGTTTGTTTTACCACAATCGTTCAACGAGCGTTACATCAATCAACTGCTTACCTCCCACACTGGTCAACCGACCAGCCACTTGATCAACCGATCGACCAACAAGCAAGCTGGCCAACCGACCAGCCATTCGATCAACCATCAAATCAAGCACCAGGCTCTAAGCACCTTTATTCTTAAATATTTCGGACGTTTCGGGAGTTATAAATCCCATCTTCAAGGCTACATTTAGCTTATTTACCGATGAATATCTGTTTATAGAATGATAGAACAGCATGTCGGAGAAACTGTCGATTATAATCGGAAAATTATCGATTATCGTGAAAATATAAATGCTATCGATGTATCGATAATCTTAAAAACTATCGATAGTTTTGACAATCGATAGTTTTTGTGCATCCCTATTACGTTACTGAGGTAACAACTCCCGACCTATGAATAGTTGAGTAAAATACCTGAAGAATCCAATTTTTTTTAAAGAAAACCATGGAAAATGATATATTGGATAATCTTGAAGATTTATGGTAAGATTATTTTGAATATTGTTACTTGTAATTCATGTATATCTCACAAAGCAATTGCCGGCGTCTATTATAGGTTCGCCCACACTACTAAAAACCTACTTTAAAAGTTAAAGTTCTGGGAAATTATACATTTTTTTTTCTCATTTACTCGTGCATGTATTATATTGAGGTTATTTGTTACTTTAATATGTGTTTTTATTACCCATTAGTTAACTGGAATAATTTGTTTAATAAGTATTTTGTGTTAGGGCCTACTTGGTAATTTTTTGTTTTTGTATTAAGTGAAGTATTTTTTATTTTGTGGTAGGCCTAGTTCTTTAATGGTAGGGTCAGCGTAACCAATTTTCAAGATTTTTGTGAAATGTTTTAAAATGATGAATAAACGTGATTGCAAGTGTCAGAGAGGTCTTTAACATTATTTATCAATGCAACAAATATCTATAGTTTATGCCAGACACAGCCAGAGATCTTCTTAATTTAGGTAATTTATTATTTTTTTTAGAGTATATCCTATGATTTTCATAAAAATCAGGGGTGACAACCCTCTGGGTAACAATTACCTTAATTTACAATAACCTCCCTTTCCTGGCTTGGGTAATTATTTACTTTAGGTGGGTGATCTGGTATTTAGTTGTTATTCACATTATGAACTTGAAATGCATTTGTTATTGAAAATAAAATAGAGTAAATTTAATTTTAATTAAAGTATTAAAAATCCATTTATAAAATCATTGGTAATTGTGGAGTTTTGTAGTCTAATTAATATGAATACTGTATTGAAACTATAAATATTTAATGTACAAAAATAGTAACAAATTATTTTTAGAACATTAGAAATATAGAGACAGTGCTAGTCAACCCTAAAAATACAATCACCAAACATCTGCATGCAAATCCACAAAGCACCCTAGGGCTTCTCAATAACATACATAGTATACATAAAGTCTACAGCTAAAAGAAAAAACTGTAGCTAAATTTGATGTTCTTTTTATTGATTTTTGTATATTTTGTTTATAGTTTAAATAAAAATATAAAAAAAAATTTATGTCCTCTGAAAATTAAAACGGGCTAAATTACTTTATGATTTGTATAAGGCATAATACTTTCTATATTGTTTGGTTTTATGTTCTTTTTACATTGTAAAGCGGGAATATTTTTATAATTATCAAAGATTTGATTGTATAGACAAAATGTATGTAGTTTTTAATGATATAAAAAAAAAAAAAAATAATTTTAAAACTATATTATTTAAAGAAAGAAATATATATATATATCTATATATATATATATATATAAATATATATATATAAGTATATATAGTATATATATATAATATAATTATATAATAATATACCGGTTATAAGATATATATATATATATATATATATAGTATATATCATATATATTATATATGATATATATTATATATATTATATATATATATATATATATATATATATATATATATATATATATATATTTTTTTTTTTTAAAGTATTATATTTTTTTTTAAAAAAGTTTGTACTTGATTAAAAAATTTCTTGACAAGAGTTATCTTGAATATTAAAAATTTTCTGTACATTTTGCCAGATAAAATCGAATTGTTAATGAATGATAATAATAAAAAAAATATAAATGTTGATAAAAAATTCTAAATATTTGAAGTTTATTTAGGTTTAAAAAATAAAATTTTTTTCAATAACATAGGTAAATATCAATACATCAATGTCAAGAAGCTTGTACGAACCTACATCCAGGCTGAAGGGAAACACTTTCAACATTTGTTGTAAGATTATAATCTGAAACCAATATTGAAAGTGTTTCTTCATCCCTACGCAAACAGAATGAACCAAAATTTATAAGTTGGTTATGATTTTTGTAACATTAGTTTTTTTTATTGAAATGATAAACAAAATATACGAAAATCAATAAAAACATCAAATAATTTGTTGGTACCATTTTGTACATTAAGGGGAGGCTTTGCCAAACGGTTCTTAACTTTTGAAGATAGTAATCATCAATTCTATGATTTTTAGGTTTTAAGACTTTATAATACAGAATTGATTGCTCTTTTGAATGGTTCTTATATTTTCAATAGGTAAAAAATATTTTGTTCATGATATAGGCCTACAATGGGATACAATTTTGGCAAATCATAAATGAAAATCGTGATAACCTTTTTATTATTCATGCGATCATTACAAAACTTTCAGAGCATGTATGGCTAAGGAAGATATAGAATGGATTTACCTCTGTGCATGGGAAAAATTTAAAATTTTCCCCCCATAAACAGCGGCAAACCCCTTGAGTTTACAAAACATTTATTTAAAAAAAATGAACCTTGCCTAATTGTATATGATTCTGAAAATTCGTGTTGATCGGATGAATAATAAAAAAATCATGAATTTTTATTTTTGAGTTTAAAAAAAAAAATTAGAATTGGTGGCATGTAACTTTTTTAATATTTACCTGATTACAATGAATCTTTCACAGCTTTTGTAACTATAAGTCACACACATTTAGATTAATTTTTTATATGCCCAACAGTTTTGCTGCTGATCATGAGAAAACTGAAATTTATCATGAGAAAACTTTGAAATGTTTCCCATAAACAGCAGCAAATCTGTTGGGCATACAAAAACTTTATCTAAACAAAAAAATATACGTGCCTTTCCCAATTATATATGCTCTAAAAATTTCAAACTGATTGCATAAAAAATGAAGTTTTCGTGATTTTTCATTTTTGAGTTGCCAAAATTTTTTTTTGCTGACTGGTGTCATTCAACATTTTTAATATTCATCTGATAAGAATGAAATTTTTATAGCTTTTATAACTTAACGAGATACACATCTTTCATTTAGATCAATGTTTTGTATGCCAAATGGTTTTGCCGCTGGTCATAGGAAAACCTTTGAAACTTTTGAAATTTTCCCATGAGCAGCAGCAAAACTGTTTGGTATACAAAAATTTATCTAAAAATCTGTGTATCTTTCCCAATTATTCATGCTCTGAAATTTTTGTAATAATTGGATATGTAATAAAAAAATTATCATGATTTTTCATTTTTTAGTTGCAAAAAAGAAGAAGAAGAAGGAAAAAAGGAAAATTTAAATAATTGGTGATATATAACTTTTTTATTATACATCTGATTAGAATTAAATATTTACAGCTTGTAAAAATTGGAGAGATACACATTTTTCATTTAAATAAATTTGTTGTGTACCTAACGGTTTTGCCACTGCTCACAGTTCAACTTAACTTTTTTACTGCAAAAAATGTTTTTTTTTTTAAATTGAGCTGCTATTTCAGGGTATAGCAAAAATGCAAACTATTTTTAATATATATATATATATTTTTTTTTTCCAATTTTATATATGTTGCACTACATTTTTGATGTATGTGATTCAGGCAAATATAATAACTTTTGTATATTTCAGATAACTTTTTAATTTTAAGGAGAAAAAAATAGTTTGAGAATTTGAAAAAAAAAAAATAAATTATATATTGCTATTTGGGAGCTATTTTATAAAATGTGTATGGCAAGTATTTTAGTGAAATCTGCTTGCAAAAATCTTTTGTGGTTCAGCAGAAATTCACCTAAAAATTGCTGGTTAAAATGCTGATTCATGATATTTGGGAAGAAATTATACAAAATCTAAACACTATTTTGCAAGTGTCATGGAAATAAGTATTGTAAGTGTAATCTTATCAAAACTTATAAAAAAAAAAAAAAAAATTGCATTAACGTTGCTATGTGCAACTTCCCCTTAAATGTTTATAGTTTCAATACAGTATTCATATTATTTAGACTCTACAGAACTCCACAGTTACAAAATCATCAAGCAAGGCCACAACCTTCACTCATCTGGCCTATGCTTCATAGAAAATAGGCACAGGAAATTGTCAAAAAAAATCTATATTATCAAAAGAATATTTTAATAACTTTTTGATTTGGTGTGAAGTAACATTCTATCAATTTTTTTTTTTATTATAGCTATAATTTTTATTCATATAAATGATAAAAAAAAATTATAATTGATATATATATATATATATATATATACCTCTTATATAAGTATATTCGTATTATACTATGTATCTAACATACGTATATGTACATATATATATATATTATTGTACTAGATATTAACTTATATATATATATTTATATATATATATATATATATATATATTTATCGGTATATATATATATATATATATATATATATAATATATATATATAATATATATATATTATTATAATACTATATAGTATATATATGTATAATATTACTATATATATAAATATAGCGTCGGGCGGGTGACCGGGCCCGCCTCTTAGGAGGGGTGATTCGGTCCACTCTAATAAAATAAAAAATAATAAAAAAAAAAAAATTTTTTCGCTCATTTTATAGCCAGCCTAGTAAGTACTACAAGTTTTATTTAGATCGATATTTAATTCCTTGTTTGGTCCAACTATTTTTAAAAATTGTAAAGGACTCCGGCTTCAACTTTCGAAAAGTAGAACTTCAACTTTTGAAAGGTCTAGATTCAACTTCAGAACTTTCCAGGTACAAGTTGAGCAATTGTGGATCGATTTTTAATTATTTTTCAGTGGTACACTAGAAGTTGTACCTTAACTGTGCAAGTAAGATGTTTTTGATCCAAGCAGTATTTGTGGCAAAAAAACGGGGCTAACTTGGTCCGATTCACCCGCCGTAAAAATTGATGGGGGGTGGCTCGGCACCATTGTATTTCGTATAAGACTTATTAATATTGACATGCTTTTAAATATCTCTTAGAAACAAAGTAATAAAGTTATGAAAAATATTGAAGTATTCAAAACATAAATTTAAAAGAAAAAAGAGTTTCAAAAAAGTGTCAAACTTTTTGGGCGGAGAGGGGTGAATCGGACACCTTATTTTTTTAGTATTTTATTTCCTCATTATTGCATTTATTACTTATTACGAATTTAATATGATAAAACATTTAGTCAATCAGAAAAATAGTAGAAGGCGATAGTTCGAATTACATGAAGTAGAGGAATTTAAACAGATGGTCTGAGTCACCCCTCAATTGGTGGTCCGCTTAACCCCTCCACGGTCAGGCTGACAGCTTATTCAAACTTTAATATAACTTTTTAATATTTTTAATTACATATTACTTTTTTTGTGTGCTTATGCCGGACTATAGGGCCGTGTATATTTACAAAAAAAAATTTCCAAGAAAGTGGCATTGGGGAGAGTCACGGGAGACCAAGTTATAACCTTAAAGTGGGTCCGCGTCACCCGCCCGACGAATATACTATATCTATACTATATATTATATATATATACTATATATATATATAGATATATATATATATATATATATATATATTATTATATATATATATAATATATACCGTTAAAATGGGGCAGATTCGGTCCCAAAATCAGGGGTAACTCAAAATGCTGGTTTATGCGAGACCTTTATTTTTATTTTTTTTAGAATTTTTTGTTTTTTTACTACAATCCATGTTTCGAATATATTTGAATAGTATACAATTGTATTTGTATATATAATATATGGATTAATGTTAGAAGCCAATAAGTTACGTGGACCGATTGCCCCACGTTTTGGGGGGCGGGGCAATTCGGTGCACTTCAATTTTCACATCCCTTAAGAATCCTCAATTAAAGTGTTTTTATTTAATAAATTATGATAAGTCAGTTTTTATTTTAAACATAATGTATTACAATATTATTTTACGAAATTGGGTTCGAAACGTAATAAAATCTCGAGTTTGCATTCAATTTTTGTCAACTGCAAAATCTTAAAAAAGGCTCGCCTAACGTAAGGAATTTTCTTAATTCTGTAAGGTTGCTATTCTTTTTTATTCTGTATTATACAGAATTAAGGAAATTCCTTACGTTTGTGAGCGTTTTTTTACGATTTTGCGATGTTTGACAAAAATGAACGCAAACGCTGTTTGACAAAATGAACGCAAGCTCAAGCGTTTAATTCTCTTTTTAACATAATAGTATTACAATATTATTTAAGAAATTGGGTTTGGCTCTCATGCATGTTCGAGTTTGCGTTCGTTTTTGTCAAACGCAAAATTGTAAAAAAATTCTCAGCCAAAAAAACGTAAGGAAATTCCTTAATTCTTTTGTATTCTATATTACAGAGAATTAAGGAAATTTTTACGTTTGGTGAGCGTTTTTTTTATGATTTTGCGCTGGTTGACAAAAACGAACTGTAAAGTAAAAAATAAATTGTCTTTTGCAAATTCTTTTTTCATTTTATATTGCACAGAATTAAGGAATTCTTTACGTTTTTGGTGAGTGTTTTTTTTTATCTACGATTTTTGCGCTGTTTGACAAAAACGAACGCAAACGCTGTTTTGACAAAAACGAATGCAACACATGAGCGTTTTTAGGCAATAATTCCGTTTCGTAAGAAACCAATGCCACAGAAAAAACCGCCTTTAAAGGTCTTGAACATCATCATCAGAGTAACCCTTCTGGTCATCCCTGCTGTGTTCTTTTGCGTACGTGTGAACATCTTGCTTGAAAAAAATTGTTAAGCAATTTAATTAGGCCTATGTTGAAAAGTATAAAAACTATTTGAAAATTCAAAAATATTTTAAACATTATATTTCGACATCTTTTGTAAAAGAGTATTAATTAAATTCATTTAATGAAGATTTTCAATGTGGACCGAATTGCCCCACGCAAATTTTTAAACCTGGACGAATTGGGCCCCCATGATTAGCAATCTTTTATAATAAAAACTATGTTATGCTCTTGCCTTGAACTGGACTCCCACGATTTGCATTAAGGTTATGAACTATTTTTTAAGTATATATCTTGGTACCAATAATGTAGTAAAATTATTTTGACCTGTATTGATTCTTAGCAATAAGCCTAAAATTTACCCGATTTTATTGTGCTCAGAAAAAAGAAAAATCAAAAATTAATGACTTAAATTAAAGTTTTCATAAAAAATTATATACTCACACTAAAATAATAATTATTTTACAATCTTAAGATATATTTTACATCATATAGGCTATTTTTTAAGCCTGGACCGAATTGCCCCACAATTCAGTCCACTTTACGTGCAACAGGTAATTATAATATTATTATATTATATATATTTTATATATATATATATATATATAATATAATATAAGTATTCTATATATAGGTATATATATATATATATATATATATATATACTTTAATATAATATTTATACTATTATCAGTATATAGATATATTATATATATATATAAATAGTATATATATATATAACTATTAGGGATGTGCCAAAGTGAAAAAGCCGAATACCGAATATTCGGCTAAAAGTATTCGGCGGAATACCGAATATTCGGCCGAATAATCACTTCGCTATTAGGCCGAATAGTTATTTCAAAGTTCGGGTCATCCATTTAGGGAAAAATAAAGAAACTTACACTTGTCAACAAAAAAGGTGAAGTTTTTACTTGGATGGACTTTTGTATGCAAGATTATAGTAATTCGAGGTGCATGATTCATGTAATACTCTCGGATTTGCTGTAATCACAATCCCGTTTTCGTGCAATCCATGGATCCTATTTTTGCATATTCCCTAGGAATGACAAAATTTATGTGCGCACTATGTGGCTGTATAGACGTTACCTCCCGCTATATCTACAGTAGCAAGTTTATCCTGCGGTCGATATTCGGGAAGCATGTGGTAACTTTAGTAGTCTACCTGTATGGATGCCAATGACCTGGATGATGTCTATTATCTCTTAAGTATTACAGTTGAATGGTCCGTCATTGTTCACCTAGGGGGAAACTGAACGATCTTGTATGAGAGTTGTATTTGCCGAAGTTGTCTGAGCTGTTGGCTTCGACGGTTGCATGAAAAATGACTATGGACCATGGCACAAGAGTAACATTTTATCGTATCAGAGAAGCAGAGCCTGCGGAGCTCTTCCAGTCAGATGGTAACCTTTGTGTATTGCAGTGAAGTTTGCAGGCCTCTACTCGGTATGGGAAGCTCCCGCATAGCGATGCCAGGTGAGTGTGACTGTTTATTGACACTTCCAGGAGCATTGTTTGAAGCTGGTGTAGGTTGTTAACACCAACGCAACAAGGTAATGCCTCGTTCGCAGTACGGGTACTCGTACGGATGCAGAGGAGTATGCAAAAATCAAGACCGTTTGGAGAGGCTACAACAATTCAGGTACTTGGATGGTAAAATATGCGTCGCCCTCAAAATGGTAAACATTTTTCTCAGTCAGCAAGATAGGTTTCACCAAATATCCTCGCTTCCATGTGCTATTGGGACACTGGCCGGGTGGCAAAAAGGATCACTGACCCAAAAGAGAATGACCACCGAGGGAAATCTTGACGCTAGGTGAACAGGAACATCGTGACGTGAACCACTTTACAAGAGAAAAACCTCATCTATCCCTCCACTGCACATAAACTGGGTTTGATGATACCATTCTGTGAAGGCCCTGGGAACCATGAAATGGTTGAAATGCTTCCGCTATATATGCTCAAGGTTTCTTGGTCTGAGTGACGAGAAGAAAAAGCTGGGCTATTTGATGGCCCACAAATTATGGACCCTCCTCCGTGATGTTGCCTTGTGCTAGCAACAAAGACTGCTGTTAGAGCAAGAGCGTGAATGCTTTTTCAGATTAGCACAGAATTTTCTGGGACAGGACAGCCGAGCAACCACTAACATTGTCACAGGAACTGCTAGACAGTTTTCATTCTCATGGATGTAGATGAGTATAAAGTGCACTACTTACATTCTCATCTAATAAAATTTCCGGATAACCTAGCGATGTTATTAGTGATGAGCAGGGTGAAACGCTGCCATCAAGTTCTAAAGTTCATGGAAGGACGTTATCAAGACAAGTGGGATATCAATATGATGGACGACTATTGTTGGAGCTTGATGGGGGATATTCCAGAACGCTATTGCCACGTAAGATCGTCTACGAAGAGCAAGTTACTACCATCGTAGGTATGTTTTACATTAACTAAACCCTTCCTTCTATTACATTCATTGTTGTCCCATATTAATCTTTATTCATAGTTGTATTACATGTTTAGCATATATCTATCAAAGACATGTACTCATATCATTGCGATTTTGTTTCTCTCCCTTCATATTCCAATATATATATATATATTATATATATATATATATATATATATATGTATAATATATACTATATATATATATAATCTATATATATATATCTATATATATAATATATATATGTATATATATATTATAATAGTATATACCATCACATATGCTGATAGACCCCGTCTTGAAAAAGGTAAAATAGGTACAACACAAACTTCCTATACAAATCTGTGCTTACAGCACCAATAGTCGTCACTAAATGCGATCGTGACATATGCAAAAACCAGATTACTTTTTTTGGACATCACAAACAAGTTCAATGAATCAATTGAGAAACCCGCCGTCCCAAGAAATTTCAATGTTTACCAGTGTTACTACAAAGTAATAAACAGCTAAAGTAAATAGACCTGATTTCCCTTACCTTATAGCAAGCCTTCGCATATTAAAATAATTTAAATGAAAATTGAAAGTTTCGTAGTTAAAGATTTAAACTAAACCTCATTTGAATAAGCTCTAAGGTTAAAATGACAGAACTTAGAGTTCTCCTTTTTCAGGGGATAACCTATTTCTTGTGGCTTCATAAATCTTACTCCTCGCTGTTCTAGCATCATTCTTTCCACTTTCGACTGATGGACGGTGGAGCTTGAAGGTAATTTTAGTTGACCTAGTGTTGCTCTTCAAAGTACATAAAACTACTTTCCTGTGTTCTTTCCACCAAAATTTGAGGGAATTTCATACTGGTCAACAGTAAAGGCCAATTTATATATTTGTATATTTCTTGATGTAATTCGTATGGTAGCCTTTCTACTTTTATGCTACAAACTAATCCATCGTCAGAAAAAATGGCGACTTTCCTTTTTTCACTCTCACTTCTTTTCTGTATGAGAAACAATCCATTAAAGAAGTGATAATGGAACCTTCAGCTTCACTTTCCCTACTACGTGAAATCATCGTCAGCAGAAGAGAGTCAGGAGCTCAATTTTCATGCATTTCTTTCCATGCTCAACGACCATATTTTTTTACTGATCTCATCTGAAGTTCCCATTGTTGAAAATTAGCGTTGAATCGGCCAGATCTACAGAATTGTAAGCTACACGCAAATGATTTCTATCACATAGAAACTTAGAAAGTCTTTTTTTCTAAATACTTCTTAGAGAGCTTTCTCACACGCCAGTGTATTATTCCACTAAGCTTTTGCTTTTTTACTTGCCTTATTTAAAAATAGATTTTTTGCTAAAAAGGAAGGCTCATTGGGCGACGCTTTACTTCCAGTTTAATCGCTCTGTTTTAGTTGGATGTTTTGTCAAATGGTCAAGTAAATGGGGAATAATTTTGCCACTGAAAATCAGTCAAAATTTTTTCAATTTTATATTCACCAGCGTATATGGATAGGGAACCTTTTTGTTCAAACAATCTTTAAAGCATATCATCAGTTCTGTTCCAGCGTGTAGAAAACGTCATGAATTTAAATTTCATGCTGTTTGCACATTCAGCTGCATCTGTTAAGTTTTATGCTTTTGCAGCTGCCGTTGCTGAATGCTGAAAAATGAAGAGGATATGCTTCTGCAAGTAAATAAAATATCTTTAACAGAATTCTAAAATATCTTGAATCGTGAATGCATAGTTGCCAACATGTGAATAACACATGAAATTGATAGGCAAGCCACTCTCCCTTATACCAGCCACCATGTTTTGGTCCATTATCCCGTATACTAATGAATTCTAGTTTTTAGAATATTGAAACATGTCAAAGGCCCTTATAGGGTCTGACAAATGACAAGATTTTCGCCATATTGGCTTACAAAATTTGGCTATATGTTTTATTTTTTGTTTGGAAAATAAGTTTTTCTAAAAATTTCAATTTTAAATTGAAAATAACTTTTCCTTAATGTTTGACGGTAATTTATTGTTTACAAAGCTCAATATTCGGCCCGAATAGTTCGGCAAAAAGCCGATACCGAATATTCGGTATTTTGGCCGAATAGGCCGAATACCGCATACTACACCGAATATTCGGCACATCCTAATATATATATATATATATATATACATATATATATATATAGTTATTATATAATATATATATATATATATAAGACTATATATATAAATAATTTATTACTTATAATATATATATATATAATTATTCAATATATAACTATCAAGTATACTTTACTTAAGCCGTTTTCGTTGTTGCATTTGTGCTAACGCTGGATAAGAAAGTTTTATCACAGTTTTAGCACGAATTTTCGGGCATAATCGACCGATTGTTTTACAAAAATTTTGATCAGCTGTCCTAATGGAGCACGTGGTTTTGGAATAAACAAAAATCAAAAAAATAACAAATGTTTTATCACAAATAATTGATCAACTATGTGTGATGGAGTTATCGATTTGGAAAGAAATTAAATTTAAAGTTAATTTCATGAATGAAACATACATTCATCAAATCAACGAACTACTACGCTGCAAAATCATTAATTTTGGTTTACATTTTCTCATTAGCATTGTTCTAAACATCTTCGCGTCAAGCACGCGGAAATGAGCAACCTAACAGCTAATTAGCGTGCTAAATTACTAACGCTGTTTCGTTAACATTTTGACCTAAATTTGTGCTAAAATTGACAATCGAACGCAACGCAACTTTAGCACTTTCCTAAATTTCGTTAGCAAAAGTGCAAAATTCGAAAACGCCTCAATATATATAATAATAATAATATATATATCATATATATTATATATATATATATATATTAATATATATATATATATTATATTATATTATATATATATATATATATTATATATATATAGTCAAGTGAAGCTAAGAAAAAAAAAAATCCTAAACTTTGATCTCACATTTACAGGGTTCACACTTTCTGGAAAGTCAGGGAAGGTCAGGAAAAAAAAAATTGGTCAGGGGAAAAGTCAGGGAAAGACGTTTTAAGATATGCTCGAAAGTCAGGGGAATTTTTAAAATTTCGAAAACATATGAAGAATGAATCCATGGACCAAGTTGGCATATTTTTTGATATATTTTTTTTTCCTTACTGATAATTGTGGAATGAGAGAGAGATTAATTTGATAAGTGAATGAAAGGATGGGCGATGGAATGACATTTCTCATAAATTAGCGTATATCCTGTTCCTTTCTATTTTTAGTTCACTAATTCCACTATTCATCCTTTTCTGTTCGTAGAGGTTGTTCCAAGTTCATTCTTTCGATTGAAGGTGATTGGTATAATGGATAATGTTTTTAGAATGTATGACTTAATCTGTTTATACTTCTTTTTCTTTTTAGGGATTTATACTATTTGGGTGTTTTTTTTTGAGGTTTGATGAAGGTCATTTTGGTATTTTTGTGCAGTTTAAGGTATTTAATTATTTATTTATAACTTTAATAACTTCAAACAAGAAAACTAACTTTAACGACCGATGTGGTTGAATGTAAAACTGAACCCACAGTTTATCAGGTGGTTGGGGTAAAGGACCTGATAGTTACTGTAATCTGTAAAGTATGTAAAAAGAACTTTGGGATCTATTAACATGGACGCCGAAAACCGAAGTTTCCACATTCAAGGAGGGGAAACTCATTTGACATTCTATCAAAACTCAGCCAGGATCAACATCCATTGAAAAACCGGATCATTCTAATATCACAAATATTAGTGAAAGTGTCTTTGCACTGAAAATTATGCCATTCCAATCAATTTCTAATCATACTCAACCGATTGTAAAATGACCCTGAGTGCTCTATTAATAACCAACCAAACCAGTTTATCAATCAGTTTCATCTTTTGCATTAAAGATGATGTTACCAAGATCTGAAATACTATGGGCATTAAAGGTGGGGGATGATAATGTCTTAAACTTGTGTGCAGATATAGGGGAAACATTTAAATTAATGTTTCCAGATATTGCTGCGGTAGCTTCAAATTTTAAATGGGGCTGATGCCAATGTTCAAAATGTCGATTGAACCTATGGACTATGCTCCCTATCTTTCTCTAGAAAGGCAAAAGCACAATACAGCTCTACTTTGCAGTTGAAGCTCATTTCTACCCCTTGAATTAAAATTCAAAAATATTTTGGATGGTGATTGGTCATTTCTCAGGGACTTGATCAGTTTTTTTTCTTCTATAGGTGATTGGATCAAAGTTATGTGGAATTGCTGCAAATTAAATTTAATTAGGACCTGATGATTTCGCATGGAAATGCGACAGTGAAGGAGGTTTTCTAGAACATAAATTGACAATTTAGTGGAGAATCAAAGAACATATAGTCTGACATTTCTCAAAGAACAGCTGCACAATGCTACTAAGATCTCATGACGTAATGCTCCATAAAGTTCCTATCACTCAAAAAATGATTGACAAACATGTAAGAACTGCCCCATAGGAGATATGAGAGAAACAATCTCAAAGGAGTCAAAACAGAACCAAAAAGAAGAAGAGAATAAAAAGGTTGAAAAAAGAAAATTATCCATACAGATATATAAACTTGAAGAGCAGAGAAAGATGTTAAAACTGAAAGCTTTGACAGAAGAAGACTCTATAAAATCAAAAATTCAGATGCTTGAGAAGAAAAAGTTAACCCATTTAGAACTTTTGTGATCACAGTGGACGTTATTCACCTAGGCTATTAATGTAAGCCTTTAATATATTTTCTTTTTGTATAAATAAAACTTTACTTTTGGAAAAAATAAAAAAGGAGTGCGTTGGACGGCAATGGGGAAGGTATAGGCTGATTACTAAAAAAAAAAAAATATTTTTTAAAATTCATCCATGATGATGAACTTTAGAAACTGTTTATCATCCATGATGATGAACAGTTTCTAAAGTAAATTTTCAATAATTTAATGTATGAACTGAGTAAATATGATGCAATAATGATTAATAGATATTTGATACGCCAAAAATAACGAACACGCTGGTCAGGAAAAATTTGCGGATTTGGTCAGGGAAAGTCAGGGAATTCAAATTCAAAATTTCAGTGTGAACCCTGATTTAGAATATTGAACTTAGAACAAAAATTAGTTATTCATAAGGTTAAGGTATAGGCTATTTTTTGACTCTGACTCCTTAAATTCAAATTTGGATTTTTGACTTCTACTCCACTTAAACAAAAATTTCCGACTCCAACTCCACTTAAACAAAAAATTTCAACTCCAACTTCACTCAAACAAAAATTTTGACTCCAACTCCAGCAGTCAAATTAAAAATTTCGTCTGACTCAGCTTAGTGCTTACAGAGTTACAGTAAAACATTTTTTTGTTTCAACTATTTTTTTTTTCGCTTGCTTTTGAGAATAAAAAAATATACCACTTTTCCAATGAATCTAATCTCCAAATGCTAAATGGTAAAGTACCGTAAAGCCATAAAGATGCAGGGGCAATACATGACAAACAAATATATTTCAGTTTCAGAAATAAATGTATAACAATTATAATGCAAATCATTTTTATTATAAAACAGCTGTGCACTTATTTTTTATTTTATTTTTTACCAATGTTAAAGCAAATAGTGAAGTAGTCATTAATTAATAATAATAATAATAATAGTTCTATAAATTTTTGACTGGTTCCACTTACACAGGAATTTTCGTCTCTTGACTCCATTTACACAGGAATTTTTTACTCTGACTCCACTTGCAAAGAATTTCGGACTCCACTTGCAAAGAGTTTTCAACTAACTCCTGGAAAATTGCACGACTCCGACTCCGCAGCCCTGATATATAGTGGTGCCAGATTTCAGTTTAGTTTTTTTTCCACACACATATATAATAATGGTACATTAGATATATTTTTTTAAGAATAGGTTTATAGCAACATCAATCCATACAGGTTAGGGCAAGGTTCTCTGCAACATTGACCCATAAAGCCTGCCACAGGTGTTAGCTTTATTTGCTGGCAGTAGAGCTAGGTAATGTTAGGTTAAAGGTTTGTTGGGTTTGTTAAAAGTTCCTTTGTCAAACCTAACCTAACCATACTGCCAGCAACTAAAACTAACTCCTGTGGTGGGCTTTATGGATTAATGTTAGTGAGAAACTTGCCCTAACCTGTTTATATTGACGTCATGGTAAATATAGCTCTAACCTATAAAAACCTAATTAAGCTTGAAAGTCCAAATAATTTACAAAAATTACTAATATATATATATATATATTATATAATTATAGTAGTATATATATATATATATATATACTATATTATATTATATTACTATATATATTATATACGTATATTTATATACGGTAATATATATATATATTATATATATATATATAGTATATATATATATACTATATATATTGTGACATATTTATTTAATTTCACATGTACACAACAAAAATTATGCAAAAAAAAAATATATATATATTCACATTTGGCACCATGCTACATTGTATGACATATTTAGCAACTTATCAACATATCAATTTAGTAAAAATAATTTTTTGAAATTTTTATATACTACCATGTTCCTCACCAAAACATCAGCAATTCCCAAGATAAACACCTAGTTTTGTGGTTTGAAATTGATTTTTTTACATATTTAACTATTTTTAACTATCTTTAGTTTCATGCCCTATTATTACGACTTATTGTTTAATCGTTTTTGATAACATAAATAATTTTCAATTCCATCAGTGTTGATAAAACTAAATGTCAATTCACTGACCTAAAAGGTACACGAAGGATAATTAATAATTAACTTGGCTTGTACTGCTAAAATAAAACATAAATTCAACATGGTTCAGACAGTTATCAGAATTTAAGTATATATTTTTGTGGGTCATAATATAAGGTATACTATTTATATATAGTCATAATATATAATATATATAGGTACTATATATATACTTATATATATATATATAGTATATAATACTACTTAATACTTATAAGGATAGGTATATACTATATGATATATGTGATGTAGGAGATTTCTCGCTGATAGTATACTACCATGGAAAGGGACGATGATGTATCGTGAAGGGCGCCGCAGGGTATAGACGTGAGTGAGTTGTAGGTGTGAGCGCCGTTATAGGAATATCACGTAAGATAACCGCAGTGTTTCGCAGAGCGATGAGTAGTACTATATATAATGCTAGATTTACGAGCGCAGACATGCGAGAAGCACGGTAATATAGTTGCTCTTTAGGATGTGCGTGGACGGTGCTTATAAGGTGCTGAAGACACTCGATCGCTATCACTCATATGTCGTTTGATACTATAGGGCGGAGAGAGGCATGAGTAGCTCTTGACGAACCGTGACTGAGGAGAGAAAAACTAGACAGTATGCGTAGTCGGGGGACAGCTGGAGTGAAAGGGGAAGGTCGATGGGTGTGATCGAGTACTTGCGGACAGGATGTATCTGCACGATCCGCGACCTACTGTTTTTATATCTAACAGTTATAGGATATTGTCTATATCGTATAGTTAAGGTCATGAAATATTGGTTGCATTGCGGCAGAGCTAGTCTAATCCAGATATCTAGAAGCTGACCTGAGTAGTAGTATAGGTAATATATGACTAAGGCGATCGAAGACTGGTCAATTATAGAATAGTAGTATATATAGCTTCGGCGCTACGCGGTATTGGATATAGGCTGTATAGATGGGCGTTGTAGAGCGCTATCAGTGAGGAGTGAACAGCGCGTTGACGATGTGATTCATCTGCGTGGACATGCGCTTAGGAGGTTGTAACTGTACCATAGCTGTGAGTCATGTGATGTAGTGAGAGGTATATCTGTGTACGGCTATGTATATATATATATATATGAATATATCCGTAAGCTGATATATATATGTATATTAGACCATATAGTTAGATATAAGCATATATATAAGCTGATGATCGTTGCCGCTGCGATTCTGTGGGATCTATGTCAGCGGCTATGGCGAGTGATAGCGGATAGATAGCACGATGGCTGCGTATGTTCTAAGCGAGCTGACCGGATTATGAAGTGCTTGTTCAATAAGTGACGCATATGAGTGAGAGGCGTTGTGACGGTAATGTATGACGAGGCTCTACGTCAGGGCATAAACTTTACTAGTCAGCGTAGTATGCCGCAGGTAGTTGAAATAAGTTTATGATAATATATATATAATATATATATTTGATATTATTATCATAATATATATATAATATACGCTGTAGATATATATATATCTGTATATACTATTATATATATAATATGATAGCCGCGTGATCCGTTGCAGGTGAGACTCTTCACAATAGAGACTTATGATGAATCAGGATGACGATAGTAGCCTATGAATATAAGTATTCGATCTGATCGTGCGTGATATAGAGTGAGAGTCTGTAGTTACGTATTCTTGATCAATATAGGACGTTACAGGACTAATGTTGGTATAGTACACTGTAAGCTCTAGTAGGAGAGCGGCTTATAAGGCATGTCCGAGGAGTGTGGCGCGAAAGCATGAGTGCGGATATGAATCTCAGCACAGTAATTGGACATGGTACTTATCCGGCTACAGAATTCTGAGTCGAGGGAAACCGATAGCGAGCGCAGTCCCGATATGATATTGAACATATAGTGCTGATGCTGAAAGACTTCGCTATCATGTTTGACAGACTGTCTAGGAGAACAACCCAATGGAGTGTTAGTCTTTACGGAGCTATGCTATAGTATGTGCATCTACGCTATGAGACTCTACGATGCGGAGTGTGCGATCGAAGATGGGTAGTGCTGGATGATCGGATGAGTGATACCAGCAGATGATACCTATGGATATGTCGCAAGTAGACATGCCGATATGAGAAATACGACTGCTCAGCAGCGGTATATAGCTAGAGATTCTGTGTGTGGCTGATAACATCGTATACTGGAGCGCACAGATTACATTATCTGCAACGCAATCGCATTAAGCAAGCGACAGCAATTATCCAGTATCATTCATAAAGCACACATGTCCGGATGGAGATAAATGATAGAGAAACAAGAGAAAACCCAATGCAAATTAACAGCACACTGTATCACATCATCCAACACTAACAAGAATAGATAACATAGAGAATACACAGTTTGACTAGGTAAGGTGAGAGTGCGTCATGTAATCAGAAGGTCAGACCATGACTAAGAAATTGTCTTCTCAGTACATGAAATGCAACCGCTCTGAAGGTAAGCAGATCCGCATCGCAAGAGTTTCGTGTAATAGCAAGGTGAAGATGTTTGGCCGATGGGTGCCTATCGCGATAGCTCCGTTCGTGGAAGACCACCTGGTATGGATAATTGATTGGTATAGCGTTCCAGAGCTAATATATCTAGATGATATCCATACAAGTAACTGGAGTACGAGAAGTATGCTCTATAGATAACTCGGATCCGCATGATATGAACTCTGGGTTAGGTGTTCTAAGCCTGGACACGCTTCGGCTTCTCACTTGCCCTAGGAGCGAGATGAATAAATATTAAGGGAGATGACGTCATAATGCTCGCCTTCGTGTCTAAAAGGCTCAGTATTCGCGAGTATAGTTTGTAAGTATGTTAGGTGTCAATGATTATCTCTGTCTTAGAGATCGTTCAATGGTATGTGATTGTGAGATGATAGAGAGTAGGACGGTTTATCCATCTTGATCTACGTTGAGGTAATAGAGATATGATTTGCGGAGTGATGATTGTTTTCTGATCAGGTATAGTCGGTTTATGTCAGATAGGCAGGGAGAAGACCAGCTTTTATTATTGTCTCTTGTCGTGTAGCATGGCTCGTGTCCTTGGATGGGTCAGAAAATAATTTTTGGAGGATGTAATATTTAGATGATTGTTATTGTTTATAACTTATGGGATAGTGGTTATATGAAAAGGAAAAAATTTTATCAGTGTGTAGAAGTCATCGGGTTCATGGTATGCGTAAGGTGCGTGTATCAGACAATGTATTGTTTCCCCTATGTAGTGTTTGTTGCAAGTTTTAGAATGGGGATTTTGTATGAAGCATTCGGCAGAGCGTGTATTGAGAATATTAGGAGTGCAAAGTCTTTTGGGTTGAAAGTACGGTGTATTGGCAGAGTTATGAGAGTGGATTTCTGTAGTTTTGGAAATGGTTGTTGAGAGTAATCAGTCTATAGGATTAGGTTAAGTAATGTGTGTTTTGAACGTTTGGTATAGGTAACATAGTTGTCACTAAGGGTTTTGAGTTCTGTCCCAACATTTCATTCACAGCTCCATCTACTTCTCATAGTTTTTTCTCTACCATTATAAACCTGGTCAGTTTTGACGTTTCTTTATTCACTAACAGTGTCCATAACTCAGCATGCTTACAGCCTTTTGAAAACCACATACTACAACACATTAGAGTATATATGCTAGCATCATGGGTCTGTACCGTATAGCGCAGTTATATCATGTGATACGAATCGCAGACCACTCTTTCGCGCGGTACGCAGTGACGTATCATACGTCGCAGGTCTGCCTGTCTCAACCGGCCTGTTATTGCAGACAAGGTACTAGTAGGATCACGTTATTTATAGGTAGAGGACGAGTTCAAATTCCGCGAAATAAAATATTATAAAAGACTAATGGGCTCCTACCTCTCGCCCCACTCTATCCAATACGTAACATATACAATATCCATGAGAAGCTTAATAAGAAAGATGATAGCGATCTATGTGATCTTCACCCCCAATACCCATACTGTCATGTTTTGAAATCAATGTTAATTGATGGCTCTAGATGATTAATCGACAATTGTGTTTTGCATTTGTAGTCACCAGAAGCGGAAATAAACGCAAATTGCAATTTATAGATTTTATTGAAGACAGAAACACAAGAGTATAATTTACCAATAGAGGCTTCTTCCGAATACAACATGACTATTGTCGATTTTATCTCCCCGATTATTGCTCATTATTCGGTCCACGAGAAAGTAATACTGTCAGACCTACTTAGCGAGTAGGGTTAGGTGATTATTTTTCGATGTAAGAAATTACTGACTTTTTTTCATAAAAAATCATTGGATTTAAAATCAACTGAGCATTAAACAAGATCCTGATTCTTACCCTAAATAGCATCACAAAAAACTACAGCCTCGCTATTCCTACATTACTCCATTAGTCAATTCACCAGACCATCAAAAAGACTTACTAAAGCATATGCTGATACTATTTCAATTATAACTTCTTTAAGAGCCCTTGGAATTTTGCAAACACCACAAGTACTCTCACGAAATAGAAAAAAAAGCAATATATCAATAAATACACTTATCCTCAAAGATAATACAAAGCGTGGTGACTATGTCCTCAACATAATGTTAACGAAACGAGCATTCAACTCGCGTAAAAACATAGACCGCTAACTCTAAGTAGGCTTACGAATTAGCGTCCAATGACTAGTGTATAGGCATCAAATATGCTTGCCTATAACCAAAAAGTGTGCGGTAAACACATTTGACTTAATAAATTATATAATAGACGCCCCAGGCTGCGATCACAAGTCGAGCCTCTACTCGCAAGTCATCAAATGCACTCTCAATCGATACGTCTTCAAAGCGCCATGTTCTGGCGATATCCGAATGAAGGATAAGCACTATGCGCTGCGTCAAGATCGCTGAATTGTTGACATATTTTGGTCATGATATATATTCATATGAATCACACCTGTCTGCACAATGTTGAGTTCGCAGACGAACACTATGAACGTAGGGGTAAAGACCAAGTAGTGATTGAGTTGTTAACGTCATGTGCATAAGTATACAACATAGCGAGCAGCAGTGAGATATATCACACAGCTGCGCTCAAACTTTCATCGTTCCCATCGATATGTGTAAAATATCCTCAGATATAGATACAGCTATAGAACGCAGTCAGTGACATATAATTAGCTCAGTCATCTACGTCGAGACTGTACAATCCTCCAAGATGGTTATTCTAGACCACGATTGGCCAACGAAGACTGTACTCTATGAGCATCTAGGACGCGACATCGAAGAAAATTAGAGTGCAGAGCGTTCCTTAATATAGCCAGAGATCGATTACTTGCGACGTACTCAGAAGAGTATACAATGCTATGATGACTGAAAAACGATCAGCTATCAGCGAGACCACGACGGATGTGAGCTTGTTGCCTGTAGCGTATCTCACCAATTTGTCATTATGTGCAAAGTGACTTCCGAACCAACTTAGAAGAGTTACGAGCAAATCTACGCTCGTAGCGCTATACGATGGGAGTAGGAGCAATTCTAAATCTCACACAGGCGATTAGCTACCTTGTTGACGTCCGTATTTAACATTATGTCGCAGTCCAGTCAAGTGTGCAAGGCAATAGACATGGGACCGATATGTAATCCTCTACTACAGGAGATCCGTCCTACTTTTGAGATTTATGTCAGCTGTCCCTGCAAGAAGTGTGCTCCCAACAACAAGAACGAAAAAAGACTCTGTGCAGCCTTGCAGCAAGCTGCGAGTACTCCTTACTGAAGCGTCATGTAAAATTTTGGTGACAGAGCATATACCTCATTTGCGTGTGGTTGTTCGGCATACCAGTAGTCAGATTCGTCTCGCATATGATCAGTATGGATAAAGCTGGTCTCGTATAAGTTCCATTGTTTCGAATGTCAATTCTCCGCCAGCGGTTTAAATACAGATACTCAATTAAAGGACCTATGTCAGGACTGGACTAACGTCCCATATAGTAGATTATTTTATATAACTAAAGTATATAGCCTTAATACTACGATGCTGAGTATACACAGAGATAACATATATGGTATCACGTATCGAGTATTATAGAGCTTAAAGAGTACAACCTATAGGTAAGGAGAGTTTCTACGTCCTTGAGTGTATCCATATCTAGATGACATACTATGCTCGCTTATCAGCGAGCACGTACGTTGATGGTCTGAGACACTGGATCTGTAGGTGTACCGCAGCTCAGCGTGGCCGAGCAACTGGCCGGATGCTTGCGTCTGCGATACCAGTGTTTTAGTGCATACGATATAGAGCTCTTTATAGTAAGATTACTTGAAGTCTGAGTGCGTCCACATACGGCGCATTAGCACATACTATAGTGAGTACGGACACTCGGTAGGGTGTTGTAGTAGGTTCGATCAGTGCCACGAGACAGCTGCGTGTTCTTGGACGACTGATAGGATGACGTGTGGATGATGGCGGTAAGAGTCGAGCAGGAGGATAGGTGTCTTCAGAATACATATGAGGGAGTGCAGTGGTTCTCGATCATCAGTATTGTGACCGTACTGCATGAGCTCTAGAGTGTATTGTACGTAGCTATAGCATGCCGTCACGGACGGGACGCACAGTCCATGACTCGCGGATGTAGTACGCACTCATACACAGCGAGTGTTGAGTGGTGTTTACGAGCAGTTCTAGCAGCACCGCTGAGGTAGTACTGTATTCATGCTGTAGTATACAGGATGGATATACATTCTGGAGGCAGTTATAAGGCTTGTCTATATCAGACATGTGTAGCATCCAGCATAGAAGCCATTACATCTCGGTGTGAGGTATTGATAGCAGGTAGCGCATGGCCTTGCAGTATAGGTACGGTTGCCATGACAGTGAGTAAGATGCACTGCAGCACAGCCCAGATAGATATGTGCTGTAGTATTGTCAGATATTGAGCTAGGCTGTAAGTAATACTCGAGTTTAGATATATTGCACGAGAGATATTGCGGATGCGCACGCGCGATCGTTGAAGAGCTCAGAGGAGACGCATATCGTTGGTTCAGAGGTCGGTCGGACGGAAGGTACGAGAGGCCTGTGGATACTAGATAGCTAAATGATATCGTTGAGTAGGAGGCTGGAGGTCTTCAGACTAATAGGTATATATGATATACCTATATGATAGTATGTATAGGAGTATGAATCAGTTATGGTAGGCTGCGTACTTAGACTATATACCATAACACAAGCAAAATAGCATTAAAATGAGAGAATAAACAAATCAAGAATCTGCAATTCGAAATTTACCTCGAAGAATTACATAAATTTATTTTACTGAAAGGCAGCCTAGCATTTCCATGAGACTTCTTTTTGGACTAATCCACTAAACAAAAAAGCCAGGACCATGATTGTCTCACTAAGCATGGTTTGCCAGATGAACACAACACACAAGACATGGAATAGATATTATTTTCTTAAAGATACATTTTATTTAAAACGTATGACTCTTTTGCAGGTGTTAAACGATTAATTCCAGCACTACAGACTCCATATAGCCCGCGTGCAAGGGCGTTAAGGCATTTAATTGATGGTAGTAGAATGCTAGGTTAAAGTTATGCTGTTTTGTCGCTGGATTCTATTAGAAGTAACCAGTAATGAAGCACCACCAAATCGCTTAACGTTAACTTACGCTTAGCTCGTACTGACATTCCAAAATGCTGACATCAGAGGCCTGTGGTGGGAATCTAACATTGGATCAACTAAAGATGCTGTGAATGTAGTTTCTGAGACCTTCTAAAATAAATTAAATGGCGTGGCATTCTTATCTATGGTCATTCCATGGGTCATTATAACAACCGGACAGATGTTCTGAAACAATGTTGTTGCATACACCGTGGATCCACCTTAATTATGATAAATATTTTGAGGATAGACATTAGATATACACCATTCTGTAAGTAAATGTGTAGTTATGAACGTAGAATGTTAACTTTGTAACAAAGAGTATTCTATAAGGTCATTTAACTAGTATTTGAACCAGTCGATTTAGTTGGCCTTTTTAAATGGAATAATAGAAAATAGATATATGGTTCTATTCTAAGAGCCATCGTACATACGTATAACTCTGCTAAGAATTAGTTGTTTGGCTCATTGAATATGATGTTAAGTAATTGAGTGGACAAAGAGTAGAATAACAATATTACAAAAACATCTAAAAGTAACAGATAAAGCCAAATCGACAACATTATCCAAACACGATAATATCCAAGACTTTTGTTTATTGATGTTTTGGAAGGAATTCAAATATTAATTAAAGGCAAGTAATTAGCTTCGTTATCAGACTAACAGCATCAAACATTGATCAGCGTACGACTTGAAAAGATAAATAAGGACAATGAGGATGAGGGAACAGGGAAACGGCTGGGTAAACTGTGAATCAGCCGATCCTTTGTATTGAATGGTGCAAACAAGAAGTCATAGTTTGTTTCAGAATGAACTTTAGATAAAACTCATGAAAAGGATACGTAGTGTTCAAATGACATTAACATGTGAGGTGTGGAGTTAATATGTTCTTCAAGTTTTAGCAGTGCCGTGATGGTCATCGTCCATTCAAGATGACTGACATACAAGAAAATCTCTATGTAAGCAGGGCGACGACATAATACTCGAAGAAAGCCGAGCATGTACCGACCAAATTAACTGAGTTCCTATAAAGCATCAAGCTGGAAAAGTGGCAATGTTAGAGAGATCAAGAGACAAGATGGGAGAGTACAGTACATGTTTATATGCTCGATTTAGCTTCTTCACTAAAAGAGCTATACTTAATTATGATGGCTTAGCCAGTAACACTCGAACTGTTCTCTCTCCTGATAGTCCTAGTGGGAAAAATTGACAACCACCAAAAGAATCTAATTAAAAACATTATTTTTAACTTTACAAACAAATATACTGTAATGAGAAAGTACTTGTCATGGCAGGAAAATTTTTTTATAGAAACGGGATTTATTAATTTTATTGCAAAAATGACACAGAAGAATTCACAGGATAAGAAAGGGAAAGAATGTGAATCTAGAAAACCAGAAGTAGATTTACGGATCAGAATCCTTTCTCAAATACTGAAGATCATGATATGTAAAAGCTAGGAATGCCCTTTGTGAATAGGCTTAAACAAAGGAAATAACAACTATCAAACAGAAATGCTGGTTTCAGAGTCAGATTAGTTCAGTAAAGGTTGAGGAATCCTCCCTTGTGGTCTCTGTGCAATCGAAAAAGTAGA
>JABUQX010004406.1:85000-93422 GCA_015478945.1 Trachelipus rathkii | reverse complement strand
TACACATATATATATATATATATATATATATATAATATTATTATATATATATATATATATTATATAATAATATATATTCCGCATTGTATATGATTGTCGACGTAAGGAACTTGAATATGCAAAATATTTTCATATGTCCATTTCATTATTTTAATACATTTACCGTTTCAGCTTTTTTCAAATATTATTTTAATGAGCAATTATAAACAATAAATTCTGAAAGCTCTTGACAGATGCTTCGGTATGTATATACAAGTAAATTACATATATATATACTATAGATATATATTATATAATATATGATATATATATATATATATATATTATATTATATATATATATAATATAATATACTAAATATATAATATATATATATATATATATACTATAGTTAAAAATCTAATAAATAAATATATATTTGAAAGGTATATATATATTATATACTGAAGTTATATTGTATAAACTATATATTTATAATATATAAATAGCTAAGTTAGGTAAACTATCATATTATATATATATATACTACTAAATATAAAATATATATATATATTTATTAGCGTCAATGTAAGAGAATGAATGGTTTCACATATCCGCGGGGATTGAGAATGATATAGAGCGATAGTATATAATAATAATATATATATATATATATAATCATATATATATAATATATAGTTATATATATAATATACCTATATAGTATATATCAATATATATATATATATGTGGATACTAATATAATATTATTATGCCTAATATATTATATCGGAAGTCTTTAGCCACAATCTTTAATAAATAATTTGTTACCAGGGTGTGACGGTAGGACCCCAACTCAAATACACCCCTACCAACCTCTTTCCCCAACCTCCTCCCTTAATGAAAAGAGATTTTACTAGGAATTATATATTTTTTGCATCGTCCTGCAACCTGTATCGCCTAGTATGAAATTCCAAATAAGGAAGGTTGGTGCTTGAGAAACACCAATTTTTTCTGCCCTTTTTCTTCTGCTGAGATTCTATTTCTCTTTTCATCATATATTAGTCTAGCATTGCTAAATACTCTCTCACTTGGAACACTAGTTAGAGGACAGGCCAAGTATTCCTTGCAAGTTTAACTCAAGCGTGGGTAAACATTTTGCTTAACTTTCCATCAACTGATAAGATCATCATTTGTATCTAGTCGTTTTCCTTGATGATAGTTTTCAATCATTTGCACTACATCTTTGGTAATGCGTGTGTGTTCCTTCATCACTACTGGACTGTAGAAATTCTTCCAAAGAATCTGTTATTGATTTACTTGGGTTAGAAACGGTTGTTGGTTCTGATTAGTTTTCATTTTTTTTTTCTTTTAATGTGGGCGGAGTGCAAATATTAATAGAACTCGTTGCGAGAATTGAAAGCTCGTTTTCCAAACTGCAACACAAAGTTGACGTTTTTCTATCTGATATTAGCAGTTACCCAACGGGGGAGTCTAAAGTATAAGGTGCAATAGTATGAAGGTTATGAACTTCATGCTGAAAGTTTTTCTAGCTCTAGTTTATTACATCTTTCATTCTTCTTAAACCGTCATCATTTTCATTTGAAGATGGTTCAAAATGCTTCCTTAACGTTGAGATTAATGGGATTAATAGTATTACATCAGAGACAGAAACAGTTAAGTAAGGCGATCTGATTTATACGCGTAATTTATTACAAATGGTTTGTCAAAAGAGCTTAATTGACAGTGTGATATGTCATTCTCCCACATTAGTAAGTTAACTTTATCAAATCTCACCGTAATATAATATCCTCACCGCAACATCCGGCAGGACACAAAGCGTGTGATGCGATGCGGATCTGTTAATAATGTTTGGCGAATGCTCCGCTGATTCGGATGTTACCTGCATCACTTTAATAATATATTAAATATAAGAATATGTTAATATATATATATAATATATATATATTAATATATTAAATATATATAATTATAATATAACTTATATAATATATATATATATATATAATATAATATATATATATATAGATATATATATTATATATATATATACAGGGTGATCTAAATAAAGGCTGATCAAACTTGGAGAGGAGGATTACCCCACAGAAATTGTAGCAAAAATGATTTCCATGCATTATAAATCCTATAAACGCACGGATTAGAAGAGTGCATACGATTTGGAAAGTACCGGTCCGAAGAGGCCCAAATACTATTGGGCTTTCATACGCAACACTGAACTGAATGGACTGGTTGTAAGTGTGAAAAGACTCTCCAGGATGAAAGTGTTTGAGTGTTATATTGCAGTGGGATTTACATTGTGGTAAAGGGGGAGGGAGGCCACATCCTTGTGAGCGGTGTATGTGTTTCGAATAGTCCCACTGTAAAGGTTACCAAACTGGGTTGCCAGATTGATTGCATCACACCTCATGTTAGAGTCTGTTCATATTGTGGCACCAACGGAGTAGGTTGTGAAGCTACAGAGTTATAAAGAAACAATTCGTTGAATATACCGTTATAGAATATTCAACAAGTAATAATAATAATCATTAACAATGATAAATAGTAATCATGAGAAATAATGATAATAACAAATAGCAATCGTCAGCAAATATTTATAACAAAAAAAGATAAAAAAAAAAAAAAAAAAAAAAAAAAAAAATAAAAAAAATTAATAACTTAATTTAATATAATAATAATAATAATAATAATAATAATAATAATAATTAATAATAATTAATAATTAATAATAATAATAATAATAATAATAATAATAATAATAATATTATTATTATTATTATTATTATTATTATTATTATTATTATGATTATTATTATTATTATATAATAATTATTATTATTATTATTCTTTTTGAATTATTTATTATTATTTTATTATTATTATTTATTAATTTATTATTATTATTTTATTATTTATTATTTATGATTATTATTATATTATTATTATATTATTTAATTATTATTATTTATATATTAATTATATATATTTATTAATTATTATATTATTATATCTATTATTATTATTTATAATATTATTATTATTCATTTATATATCATTATTATTACTTATTTATTATATTATTATTTTTATTATTATTATATTATTATTATTATTATTATTATTATTATTATTATTATTATTATTATTATTTATTATTATTATTTATTATTATTATTGTTATTATCATTATTATTATTAATTGATTATTATCTATTAATTATTATCATTATTATTATTATATTATTATTATTATTATTATTATTTATTAGTTTATTATATATTTATTATTATTATTATTATTATTATTATTATATATTATATTAAATTTTACTTTTGCTTCCAACTCCCTAAATATTTCCTTTCTGAAATTCATTTATTTTCCTTAATATTAATCTAGAGAATAATTTGAATAAAGTAAGAGGGCCATATTTATATTATTCACGATCCTGATTCCGGTTTTTCGACCGTTTAAACCCTCGGGACATCTTTCAAGTTATTTGATCTTACTAATAGAATAAATTATTTTAACACTAGATTTAAAAATTAAAATTACAAATTAGATTAGATTCTTTAGATTTTAGCTATTTCATAATTAATATTTAACTTAAGGGACAATACATTGAACTTGATGTTAATGTCTGGTTTTAACATTATTATTATTATTATTATTATTATTATTATTATTATTATTATATTATTATTATTATTATTATTATTATATTTATTATATATTACTTATTATTATTATTATTGATTTATTATTATTATTATCATTTTATTATTATTATTACTTGTAATATGAATAATATTACACTTGGAAGGCAAATCGTTAACTCTCATTCTGACTTTGATCAGTACGTGATTAGGTAATTAATCTTCCTTGCGTAATTAAACCACACACTATCAGTAATATACTAAACTTTTTCTCTTAATTATGATGAATATTTATTTGGTTTAGAACATAAGAGTTTTTAACTTTAGAAATTAAAATTTAACCAATGGTTTCAAACTTCAGAGTTTTCGCAAAGCTAAGTATGTAGCAAGCAACCAGAGCTGAATGCTGGTCTGCTCACACAATTAAAGGCTACCTGGGCATGACTGTGCACTGGTTGAATCCCTCCACAAGAGAGCGGCAACTCGCAGTACTCTCGTGCATAACACCTGTGACAGAACATCACACCTGTAAAACTTTATGGGATAATCTGAATGATGTTTTGGGTGGGGTGAGTAGGAACTTCGGATGATTGTGCTGGGCGATTTTAATATGCAATTGGGTTTTATAGATGAGTCAGAAAAGAGTGGGAGTATAACAGAGGTAAATTCGTAGTGACGAGAAAAAAATGAGAAATTGTGAAGGGATGCATTGATTTCTGTAAGAAAGAGAGTATGTGTGTAAGTAATTACATTCTTCAAACACAAGAGTATGTCATAGAGTAAACTAGATGTTGTTTAGGCCAGGAGATGGTAATCAAAGTTGAAAAGTTTATATTGATTTTAATTGCTGGTGAAGAAGGAGATGTTGAAGTATGTTGTGATAGGATGTTAAGATATCTAGTGAAAGGGATGGGGATGGATTATCGGAATTATTATGTTGTTTTTATTTAAGATATAAAGTTAGAGATGGAGAGGAAGGAGATAAGAAAGGAAGTGGCGAAAGAAATTAAGATGAGGAGATAACGGAACAGGAATAAGAAAAGTATTAAAAGAGAGTTTGGTAAATAAATCAGTTTAATTGAACGAAGATGAAGCTGAAACCCAAATCGGACCCTCAAATGAAGAAAGCGCTTTAATCAGTTTAGCTGGCAACAGAAGTATATGAATGTGCTAAAGTAAGAAGTAAGAATCTCAACTGTGAATGTTGGAATGAAGAGTTAATGCAAGAAACCAATAGTTAAAAAGAGTCGTGTGAATGTGCTAAAAGGAAATGATGAGGTCTCAAAAGAAAAGATGTTTGGAATTATATAAGGAGGAAAAAGGGAAGACTAAAAGTTGCATGACGTAGGAGGAAAAATGAGGTAAATGGACAGTTTGGAAGGTGGAGGAATGAATGGGACTTACAAGGGAAAAATAAGCTTTTTCGGAAGGAAGCGCGATAGGCTAAGAATGAGAGTAAAGGGAATCTGCATAGAATAATGATAGGGAGGGTTGCCTTTCGGAACTGATGAAATTTGTCGTGAAGGAAGAGTTATGGAATGGGAACACTTCTGGAAAATATGCATAACATTAACTGTAATGAAGACGTGATAATACATGTGTGTGGGTTGATGTGCAAGAAGAATAATAAGGCATTTTGGAAATGAAGGTAATATATTGGAGGTGTAATTGAGGTAGGGTGAGAAAGTTTGAAGAATGGTAAATCTGCGGGCATAGATGGAATTATTGGTGAGATGATCAAGAATGGAGCACGAGATGGTGATTGAATGAATTTGGAAGTTGTGTAACAAAGCGTTTATGGAGGATATAGTTCCAAGGGATTGGAGGAGAGAAGTAATAGTACCCTTATATGAGGGTTAGGAGGATAAGGGGAACTGTTGGAACTATAAAAGAATTTGGTTACTGAGTATTGTAGGATATAGAAGAAATACGCCGATATTTTGGTTGTGAAAAGCAGTACGTCAAGTGGATCTGAAAGGACGATGGTGAAAGAGGCAAGTGCATTTAGCAGTAGTAGAGGATGTTGTGATCAAAATTTTTACATTGAAAAAAATGATTGTGAAAATGAGAGAGAAGAAGAGAAAATTGTATTTAAAGTTTTATTAACTTACAACAAGCGTATGACAGGATTAATGGGGAAGCTCAGTGACAGGTGTTAGTGATATATGGTGCTGGTAGTAGGCTTCTGAATGAAATCAAAAAGTAGTATTGACAGATAGTGAAGTGTGTGTAGGAATAAGATGGTATTTGATCGAACATTATTGGTTTTTAATTATTAATAGCGGAGTGATGGCAGGATGTGTTATGTCTCTTGGTTATTAAATTTGTACATGGATGGGGTTATGAAAGTAATTAGAAGTAAGGAGTGACAGGGAAGGTGTTAGAATGATGGAAAGGGGGAAAAAAATTGGAAAAAGGGGGAAGATTTTAGATGGTTACCCTGGCTATGGGAGCCGCAAGATAATTTATTTTTGTGTGGGTGAGAATCTGAAAGAGAAGTTGGAGATTTTATATGGTAAAGGGGTTTGGCAGGGTGTGCAAAAGGAAAGGGTTTAGAAAGTAAATGTAGATAAGAGGAAGGTTATGTTTGTGAGTGAGTTTGGTCCCGCTGTGGAAGTTATGTTGGATGGTTTAGAACCTCGGAACAAGGTTTGAGTTTAAATATTTAGGATATCGATGTTTTGATGAAGAGGTAACAGATGATGCAGAATGGAGCAGGAAAGTTGTAATGTAGGAGGTGGCTGGGGCGGCAAATTAAATCTTTTTTGAGGATGCAAAGGGACTAAGCCTGGAGTTCGTCAGGGTCTTGGTGTGTGAGGGTATGTTGTTTGTGTTAATGTATAGTAGTGAAACTATGGGTACTGGAATAAGAGGTATAGGGTTAAAAGGTACAAAGTGTTCAGATAGACAATTTATGGGCGTGTTAGGTGCGAGAGAAGATATTGAATAAAGATGAAGGGAATGAACACATTTAGGAGTTGTAAGTTGTGAAGAAAGGCGTAAAAGAGGAATAAATGGGTACATTTGAGATGTTTTGCGTCATATAAAAGGATAAAGGTATAGATAGGTTGGTTATAAGCGGATGTACTAGTGGTGAGTGTGCTGGGAATTAGACCGGCTAGGTGAGACCCCAAGAAAAGTGGATTGAGCGGTAAAGGAATGCCTGAATGATTGAGAGGATGGTTGAGTTTGCGTAGAGGATTAGAAAAAAGGCTGCATAACAGGAGTAAATGGCATGGTTTGGGAGAGGTATGGTTGTGTGCTTGCCCAGGGATGAACCGCCACATTGACGAGCCGGGATATCACAGTGAGGGTCCGTCGCAGTCTCGTTAAATGAACCTCTTGGGTGGATTTTTCTGACTGCGACGAGTTCTTACTTTAGGATACGCTACGCACCATCGCCCCCAAGTCTAGTGATAGGGAGGTAGATAATAGATAATATAATAGATAAATAGATAATAATAAATAATATATAATAAATTAATAATAATAAATAATAATAAGTAATAATAATAATAAGAATAATAATAATAATTAATAATAATTAATAATAATAATAATTAATAATAATAATAATAATAATAATAATAATAATATTAATAATAATAATAATAATAATAATATATATATTATATATATATATATGATGTATGATGAGAATATAATATATGATATATATATAGTATATAACTGTTTGATAACATTTGGGGGAAATATAAATTTGGTTATATTAGGACATATATGCTTTGGTTATAAAATAAGTATATATATATATATATATATATATATATATATATATATATATATATATATATATATATATATATATATATATATATATATATATGATATATTCTATATATAGTATATTATTATAGAGGGTATAGTAGTAAGATATAGTATATATAATATATATATATATATATATATATAACGAAGAAAGTAGTCCAAGTATCTGTAAAATTCGAGGCGGAAAAATCTTCCGTAATTATGTTGCCACGTCCTTTGTTGCTTTTTCTTTTCTCTGCGAGGATGAGAGAACGGATTAAAAGTGATTTCAGTGAGTAACGGAAAGTCATGTGGTTCAATAGCATGTTTTCATCTTGTCAGAAATTGAACATTATATTCGTTAATGCGTTCTTTATTATCATAATGTACGCGATTGTGTTTGGTAATTTTTACGCATTTTGGGTGAATGAAAATATGCGTTCTAAATTGTCTTTGCGTTTTACTAAACTGCTAAGCAATGTTAATTTGAATGTCACAAGCGATAAATTGCAAAGTAATTATACATTTATTAATGAACTTAACAACTATAGTCCGTCGCTTCAGGCTCCCCTTGTAACAATAATTTGCAATAACCTTACAACTAAGACCATGGAAACCATGAATAAGGAACGTATTTATTTTAAGTTTAAAAGACAAATTGAGCAGTTCAGGACAATGATTGGAACACTTTTGTATTTTTCTCATTCTTCAAAATGGCGCATCATAATTGTAACAGATGGTAAAGACACGTATGAAAAACTTGTCAATAGCTTAAATAAATGGCCTTCTAGACAGACACGTAGAATTCAAATTGAAAGAGCCGACACTTATGTGCCAAGTTCAGTTAATTTTAACGTTCTTGGAATGTACAGGCCTTGTGCTTGGCAGAAGATATTTTTAGATCAAGTTTTACCAAAAGAGGATGCTGTAGTGTTCGTAGACTCTGACATTTTATTTACAGGACCTGCGGAAAACCTCTGGA
>JABUQX010004406.1:65000-70000 GCA_015478945.1 Trachelipus rathkii | reverse complement strand
TTGTTTCTACTTTTTTCGATTTCAGAGTCATTCCCGTCCCCATCGCTATCGCCATCGCCATCGCCATCGCCATCGCTATCCTTTTTACCCTTTGATTTATTTTGTCCCCCTATTACTGTAGGGCTAGCGTTCTTAAGCTCTCTTCGTTCGAAGTGATTTAAATTTTTGTGTCTTCTTCTCACGTGATTGTCCATGTTGTTAAATATTTTATTGCATATTACGCATAAAGCCCCGACAGAATTTTTATTCGATGTGTAAAAAACCACCTGACTTTCGCATTTAATTAGTAGATCCTTCGCCGTTTTGCTGATTTTTTCGTGACTTTTTGATCTCAAGTGGTCATTTAGTGACCGGTGAATGACCTATTAAAAAATAAAATAAAAACTTATTAGAAACGAGTTGGTTAGCGATATGAAACAATATAAACTAGATTGCGCTGTCTCCCTACCCACCTTAGAGCAAAAATAACATTTTATTTCCCTGTTCTTAAACGAGGCGTTTTCGCGTTGGTCGGAAAATGTTCCCCCACCCTCTTCCTCCTCCGACTGTATGTTCGTGGAGGCAGTTGTAGGTTTCTCAGTAATTCCATCGTAGATGTTAAAATAAAACTCCATCATAGATTTTTCTAAAATGTATAATTACTATATATATATATATATATATATATATATATATATATATATATAAAATATATTATATATATATAAAATATATATATAAAAATATATATAAGTATATAATATATGTATAATATATATATATATATATATATATATAATATATTATATATATAATATAATATATAATATATATATATATAATATATATATATATATAACTACCTATATATTTTATATAAAATATATAATTTATTTTATATATTTATATATATATATATATATATATATATATATATATATATATATATATTATATATATATATATATTATATATATATATATATATATATATATATATATATATATATATATACATGATTGAATAAAATAATTTCATAAATATTCCAAATTTACCTAAAAAATACGAGAATATATATATTTTATAAATTAAAACTCACGCGTAGAGTCTTTATAGTAATAGTCATAACCGAGATATTTATCTTGATTTAGGTTATGTTGTCCACCAATAACAGTTGACTTATCAACGTTTTCAATCTTTTTTTTATGTTCTTTGACGAGAATGATTTCTTCCATTTTTTCAGTTGCTGACGCAGATGAGCTGGATTCTCTAGATTTTGTAGATGATTTTGAAGAAGAGGAACAAGACGATGAAGATGAAGCTGATTCATCCCTTTCATCCCCCTTATGTGATTTAATATTCCTTACTTCAACAAGCACCTTCTGCTTTTCTTTTTCGCTCATATGTTTAATGATTTTCCAAAGCTTTTTGTCTTTTTCCTTAGAACGAGAATGCGACTTCTTTTTCGTTTTCATTTGCAAAGTATATTCTGAAAATTAAGTAACGAAATAAAAAAACAATAAAGCTAATTTTAGGATATAATTTTGGTATTCCTAAAAATTCATATTAAAAATTTTTATAAAAATTTCATTTTTTAACATTACATAAAAAATGACGACTAACGTGTTTGAAATTTTTGCTAGTGCTAAATTAAAACGTACTAGGATACAATTAACCCTACATCACATAACTTATGTCTGTCAGACCGTAAATATTTTTTTATAAAAAAATTAACAATATGATACTTTCTAAGAGTTTGAAATTGGTCCCAAAAAATTCTACGTATGTAAAAGCATAAATGAATAGGGAAATGATGCAAATATACAATGAAAATTAAAAAAAGCAAAAAAAAATGGCAATGATTATTTTATAAAAATTTCTTAAAATGGCGGTCTGCTGGACATAAGATAACCGTTAAGGAAATGTTTTAAAGCTATGTGTTCTAGGGTTTTAAATAATGCTTCGTTTTAAAAAATTATACACAACCGATGTTTTAATTTGCAGAGTATATTCTATAAATAAAGAGACAAAAAAAAAATAAAAAAATTTATAATATATATATATATATATATATATATATATATATATATATATATATATATATATATATATATATATATAAAAATATAAAATAAATAATAAACAAGGTAACGATATATATATATATAATATATATATATATATATATATATATATATATAAATACAGTATATATAGATAATTTTAGGATATATATATATATATATATATATATATATATATATATATATATATATATATATATATATATATATATATATATATATATATATATATATATATATTTTAAAATTATTTCATTTTTTAAAATTACGTAAAGAATGCCAGCTACCGTGTTTGAAACTTTTGCTAGTGTTAAATTACAACAACTATTTTCATTTGCAGAGTATATTCTAAAAATTAAGTAATGAAATAAAAATCAATAAAGAATAATTTTAGGATATATATTTGATATTCCTAAGAATTCATATTAAAGAAAATTATAAATATTTCATATTTTAACATTACGTAAAGAATGACAACTAACGTGTTTGGAACTTTAACAAGTGTTAAATTAAAGCGATAGAATTAAATGAGGTTTCTTGTTAAAAAATTAAACCCAACCAATGTTTTCTAATTGACAAAATTCAAATTTGAGATCTGACAAACAATATGCAACTCTTCTTTACTATCGTATAACCTAGTTTTGCACTGCAAATACTGTTTAAAATAAACTACCCTTTGCAAATTAAAAAATATACAAATCTTTATAAGCAAATCAAACTAGGAAAGTGAATAATGTTAAAATGACAAATTAACTATGCAAATTTCTCAATGTCGATAATTCATTTACAAAAAACGGGATTAGTAAAATTCTTACGCAAATGAATTATAAATTCACTATACCGTTTGTAATAAACGTTCTATTTTGCAATTGCAAAATTAATTTGATTGTTTATTGTATTTTATAATTGAACAAGTTACTATCACAAAAAAATCTGCCAATAACACATTTTATACACATAAGTTGAATGCAAACTTACCTTTAGAACTATATTTATGTATAAACTAATTTTGGAGTATTGAAATCCAACGCGGATTATTAATTAACAAGCAACAATTTTTACGTAACTGATTTTCAAATTTCGTATTTATCTTAAAATAAACTTTCCCTTACGTAATTTTTGAATCAGTAAGATTTAGTTGGTTATATATATATATATATATATATATATATATATATATATATATATATATATATATACTATATATATATATACTATATATATATATATATATATATATAATATATATATATACTATATATATATATATATATAATATCTTTAATTTATTTTTATATATAATATATAGTTATATATATATATATATATATATATATATATATATATATAGTACACTTGCCCTCGAAATAAAACTCGCCTAAGCAAACCACAACAATTTTTCGTATTTTTAATTTTTTTTTAATTATTTTATAAAAATAGAGTTTGTTATTATTACACACACACACACACGTATATATATATATATATATATATATATATATATATATATATATATATATATATATATAATATATATTTTTTATATATATATATATATATTATATATATATATATATATATATATATATATATATATATATATATATATATATATATATATATATATATATATATATATATATATATATATATTATATATTTTTTTTTTTATATATATATTTATATTATATTTATCAGTATATATGTCCATTTTTTATTTCATTTATAAATTTTATTTATTTTATGTTCCACAACTTTAAAAAGTCTATTAAAAAATTCTTGATCTTTAACATCGCTTCTAGTCCCATTATTCAAATGGATTATTATGGGAGTATTTTTTATGAAAATCTTCTAAAAATCTGAATATACTGCAATCAAATAAAAAATAAACATCTTTTTTTAAGCATATGTAGTCCTCAGAGGAAAGTTTTTTCTTTTTGCTATAGGCTCTCCATTCTTTATAATGACCGGAAAAATCAGGACTCTCCGAACCTCCATAACGTTTTATATTCCAATGAATGAGAGAATTTCCGCACGTGTCTTTTAAAGTTATTGACATATTCTTGATTGATGTGCTTTTTCTTTCTTCTAAACTCAAATTGCCAATTGTATTGCATATTTTACTAGGATTAATTCTAACTTTTTCTTTAAGTTCTAAATAACGATCGAAATTAAGTTCTAGTGTTGTTTTTAAAGGTTGAATATTGTTCAGAATTTCACAAATGTCGCAAATAGAAACACAACCCTTCGACATAATACCCTCCAACCCTAAACATATTGTAATCTTTTCCAGATTTGGAGAAACACGGCAAATATGATATAAAACCTCAACCAAATCAATTTTTAATTCTTTCAAATTTTTAAAAACATATTTATAATCACCTTTTTTATTATCGTCGATTTTAAAGGCAGACAAAAATAAAAAAAATATGTACGTCTGATTTCTAAACTCGTTAAATTTGGGAATGTTTCGGCAATTTTCGTGCTTAAATATTGAGTAGCCCAGTTAAATTCATAAAATTCATCCAATACCAGCTTTAAATTATAAACATTTTCAAATTGTGAAGGGAAGGAAGTTGAATTAAATTTCGCATTTCTCTGAAGGATAGTATTAAATTCACAAAGATCTCCTATCTTCAATTCGAGGAAACCATCAGTTTTTCTAGTCGCCCTTCGTACATTGATTCTAAAAAAACTTATATCCCAAGAATCGATTATTTTCTCTTCTAATATCGTGTGATATGTTTTACAAAAAGATGGGCAGCATCGTTTTCCAATAAAGTCGAAATCTCGGCGCAAACGCTTGAAAAAGTAGCTCATAAAAAACACCATAACATAGCGAATCAACCTACACACGAGACACGGTCGTACGCTTATTTTATGACTCTCATTAAATTCATTAAATCCTTGGTAAAATTTATATTCCATATTACTCAT